>JAHKKF010505784.1:0-10316 GCA_019740295.1 Labeo calbasu
GCTGCCATATTGGCGATACTCTGATGTAAACAACAGCATGGATTGCACGGTTAATGTACTACTGAATAAGTTGTTCTGCAAATTTATGCTGTCTAAACCATGGAAAAACTGTGTGGAAGCTGCTAAAGCATATATAGAAGGAATTAGTAAGCAGGAAAGGGCACAGTATTTTGAAAAACTAAAGTTAATAGGTGGTAAAGATACATACGAGCAGTATTAATTAAGATTTTAACCTAATATTTCACCTACCTGACTGGAAATTATAAGAACAAGCACGAATGTTGTCAAGATTCTTGCCCTGGACATCCTGGTTCAGTTTGGCCAACCACAAACGAATTTTCCTCCTCAGACAGTTTTTTGCACTCCTCTCCTTGATTTGTTAAAAATTTTGGCAGTCCAGTACTCCAAATGTTTTCCCTGGTCCAACTGATTAGTACAGCCCAAAACATGACAATAAATGATTATTTTCAGCAGCAATAATCGGCAAAATAGGCCTATGTGAGTTTCGTTCAGTGGCATTGTTTACGTTACGTTACGTAGTGGTGTTTAGTTAATTCAAACGGATTTGACATCCCTGGCATAATGAGAATTATTATCTAATTTTATTACCTTTTTAAAATTATTTTATTATTATTTAAAATTATTTTATTATTATTTTTAAAATAATTCTATATCGTGTAACTATCATTCAAAAAAGTAATAATGATAATGAGGAAGGGCTGTATAGTATGTGAGTCCGTTTTCACAAAACGGCTCAGGTTACAGTAGGGAGAGTAGTTCGTCTGTTCGTCTTCCTGTTTAAGTTTCTGTTGCTACGGCAACAGTTTAACGCCGCAGAAATCAGTGGTCAAACATTGTGCGATAGCATTTTGTGTCCTGTAACGTTACTCTGGATTCATGGACGTTATCGAAAAGAGAATAGACAGCATCGCGGATGAAGCCGAGGAGGAGCAGATTTCAGAAGAGATTAAGGAAATACGTCGGTAAGAAGTTCTGCTCTCTTGCAAACAAGCTGTAAAGTTGCTGAAAACCCCCAGAGCCAAGACCAGCTTCAGTCAAGTTTTATCGGTGAACTGTGCTAATCTGTCCAGTAGGGCAGGTTCTGCACTTATTCACCACACAATCTTTCTGCCGCTTCAGATATGCTCTGTCAAACCAGCTGAGGACAGGATTTTTCGGACAAGATGCCTGTGTTCAAACTGACGAGTCAGAGCTGCCAAATATAAAGATACTCGCTGCCAACACTGCAGAGCTTTTAAAGGTGTGTATCTGCTACCACTAGATAAATAGTCCATTATCATGGTCAACTTGGTCTTTTTGTAAACCACAAAAATAGAAAACAGTCTGTCAGCTATCAATCAATCTTCAACCATCTTTATGAATGCAAGTTTGTCTTGCCTTAAAAAAGCCCCACAGAAAGCTGCAACTTTGTCAGTGCATTCCGCTAGATATGCTCAGTGAATTCATTCATGCTGCTGGCTTTTCATCTTATTAGTTCAAGATTCTTCTAACTTTAACTCAGAGTGGCCTCACTGCGGGCCGCCTAGGTCACCTGCTGAGAGGGCATATGATGGCTTTGTGATGAAGAACAGTGCCTTCACAAGGAATCCTTCAGCCTGCAGAGTTAAACATATTGATCAGGCTTGCAGCCGAATAAATGCTCTACTAAATGCATCACTCACAAAAATCAATTTGTTTGTAGTTGGAAGGAAAAGTAACCTTCTTATGAAATAAAAACATGATAAAAGGAAAAATAAAATTTTTTGTTCTATTTTGCCATTTATTTATTTTAACTTTTAACTTTGATAAGTTGGTTATACTGTATAAACCATAATCTTGGTGTTTTTTGTCCCATGTTTTAAAATATTTTGATTGCATCTCAGGAAATGAACATGTTAAAAGAAGACACTGAAAAGAAACTGAAAATAATACGTTTGCAGTACGAGACCAAGCTGCAGGATGAATCTGATGCCCTTTATGCAAGTATGAATGATAAAATCAAGAATTTGGAAAATTGCCACAAAGAGGTTTGTATGCCATGCTGCTTTTATTATAAGCAATAAATGTAATCACGTTTCTACTCTATTAATGTCTGTTTTATTTTAAGAAATTATCAGTTCTTCGGAGAAGCTATCAGCAGCAACTCTCAGATGCTATGCAGGTGATCAAAGCCAGCTATAAGGTAAACTTTTAATGAATATGTAACTAACATGTTATTGCAAAAAGTATTATTTTAATTTGATATCATTTACGAAGTTCACAATGAATCTTTAAATATGAAATCTTGCCCAAATGTTACAAGAATAAAGAGAAGACAGATCTGGTTTGTGATGTTACTGATGGAAGAGTAAAGGACCTTCTAAATGAGCTTCAGGAGAAGAATATGAAGATTGAGTGTATGGTTGAAAAGCTGAAGAAATACGAGGTACAGACTGATTGCCATTCATCACATGAAAACCTGTGTTCAATAAACAGTTTAATTAGTTTAAATACAGCACTGTATGCACTGAATGTAAAGCTTTAAGTAAGCTTTCCATTGATGTATGGTTTGTTAGGATAGGACAATATTTGGCTGAGATACAAAAAATCTTTAATCAAAGGGTGCAAAAAAAAGTCTAAATACTGAGAAAATCGCCTTTAAAGTTGTCCAAATGAAGTTAGCAATCCATATTACTAATCAAAAATTAAGTTTTGATGTATTTACGGTACAGTAGGAAATTTACAAAATACCTTAATGGAACATGATTTTTACTTGGCATAAAAGAAAAATCAATAATTTTGACCCATGTAGTGTATTTTTGGCTATTGCTACAAATATACCCATGCTACTTAAGACTGGTTTTGTGGTCCGGGGTCACATATGTTGATTTGGAGCTTAAGAAATGTTATTTATAATTATTAACAGTTGTGCTGCCTAATAATTTTGTGTAATTAAATACAATAGCATTTATTTGTGTGCATATATTTTTATGCACAGTATTTTCTTTGTTCTTTTCAGATGGCAGCCTTCACGCTGAAGCATTGCTTGGCCAGTAGTGCATTTATCTTTAATGATGTCAATATGATTCTTGATTGCTTAAATGTCATCCAGCTTGTGTTGTTATTGACCAGCAGGATGGTAATTATTGTTTAGTGGCCTGCTCTATTATGGCCTGAAGTGCACTTGGGAGTGGCCCGGCCCCAAGGCTGTACACTAATAAGCAGGTTCTTGCGTTCCACAAAGTGAAATCAATTACTCACCTTTATGGCCTTGCGAAAGGCGTTTACATGCAACATGAATGAGCTATCAGGTGCCAATAAGTGAGGTGTCTATTATTGGCCTTTTTAATAGGCTGGCCCTCTCACTCTGCCTGAGAGAGTTATCTCTCACCCTTAATGTCTGAGCTCTGTCCAACCAAAACGGCTGCTTGTGTAGGCAGATGGCCGGGAGAACGGCCATACAAAACCTGCCACTCAAAGTGTAACAAATGAGTGCAGCCCGGCGGAGTTCGAGCTTTGTTCATTGTGCTAATGAGAACTCTCACGCCCACAGGAGAAATGCATGGCTAATCATCTGTAGTTCTGTTACTGCAGCAGATGGTGGAGCCAGAGTTAAAGGTTGGGGTGGTCAAACGGGGCAGAAAGATGTTCCTTAGAGTATAAAATGTCTTTTTAAGAGGAAAAATAAGGTTCAGCAATACTGTCTCTCCCTAGGAGATGACAAGGGAGGAAAGGCTGAAAGGTGGGTGTAATATTTCCATCATGCTGGATGCTCCCATGCCCATTCCTATTAGTGATAGAATAGGTTTGTGACATGTACATCATCATCATCTGACCGTCACACTTGAGGAGTCACATTCATAACATATGGCTCTTTATTCTGAGATTAAATCTATAGTAAACAATCATCAACCATATGCAAGATATCGTAAATCAGAGCATGACTAAAACGACGCTGTAAAGCTGGGATGGTACCTTAAACAGGTACACTTTTGTACCTTTTTCCCCCTAAAAGGTGCATATTAGCACCTTAAATATACATATTAGTACCGTTTGAAATGATACTGAGTGTTTAAGTTGAGATCATCGCAAGCGTGATGAAAAAGGAAAACCGCCAAGCATCAAGTAAACGTATAGCAATCAAAACCTCTTTATGATTGCAATTTACGTTCTTTATGAATGAGCGAGAGAGAGTCGGAGTGAATAAAGTGGGAAAAAGAAAACCCTTTGAAAGCCTTTGAACGCCTGCACAATTTTAAGTGTGACAGGCATGCAAAAGCCCTGTTAATGTTCGGGGCATGAATGGTTGCTGCGGTACAAAGTAGAGGGCCAACTGCGTGGATATCACAGGAACCTGATGGGCTCCATGCGGCTCCCAGTCTGCAAACTTCAGCGCGCTGACATGTGATGTGATCCTGGTGACACTGGCAGCGCTGCTACTGAGGGACAGCACAAAGGCAACAAGCCCCCCCCGGGAAACTGTGCTCTCTGCGAACCCCCTGGGGCTGCTCAGCCATCCTCCAATCGCCCCCCTCGCGGCCCGGCTCTGCCGAGCTTGTTAGAAAGCAGAGCCCAGACTGTGGGTGGATAGGCCCCAGCTGCCTTCCTTGACTTCCAGAATAAATTGACCTGAATGACAGGGGCACACAAACAGTATGATATGTATTATTCCTGTCAATAAAAATGTCCCCATGAATTATGGGCTTTGTATGTAATGTACTGCCGTCTTTCTTCCGGGCGAGAAGAAAAGGCCGAAAGAGAGGAGAGGAGGAAAAAAAAGAGATCGCCCTCTTCTAAATGTGTTTGCTTTTTTTGTTTCTCGCTTTTTATTATTCAGGGGGAAATGGTAGGAGGCAGAAAGTTGTACGATTGCTTTGTGCCTGAATGGCACTCATATTTGCCACGCAGCTTGAGCGGCGTGGCTTTTGTTTTGCGCTGTAAAGGGAAAGTTAAAAAGGACTTGTGTCATTTTTCAGATCGGCTCCGAGGGAGCGGAGGACCCCGAGAAAAGCAGACTGAAGTCAGAGAATGAAAAGCTAAAAGATAACATTGACTCGCTGCACGTCGAGCTGGAAGAAATTCAGCGAGTCCTGGAATCCAAAGAGCAGAGGCTGGGTAAAACGTCATGTTTCAATTAAAAAAAAAAATTTTCCAATGGTTTTTGGGACAAAAACAAAGATTGTTTTGGAAACATAGACTCATTCTCTTATCTTTCCCAGTGTGTGAGGTAGTTAGCATTCAGAGCGCAATGTTTGAGGACACTTGTCAGACCATAGCTATCATCTCACACTCTGTGGGAGTCTGTGAGGAGAAAGCAAACACCAGACAGGTGTATTCTCAAGGGTCAGGCCTTTATCTCTCATAGTGTTTGATAGTCATTCATTGCTTATGTAACTTTGGTAACCGTCTGAATATTTAACACCACTGTTTTTTGTAATTACGCATGAACGTGTCGATGCTCCAAAACGACGTATATCATCCGTTTTATTGGAACATAAACTTCTTTTCTGTATCCCCATTCAAAATGTGAAGAACCATCTGCTAAAACGTTTTGCATTGGCTGTGACTAAAGATAAGAGCTGTCCAGGTCTTAAGTCTCTATGGAAATAAAAGCACTTGGGCACTAACACACACTTGGCCCTTGAACTTAGTGGCTTGTGTTTGGTCAGTGCGTGCGAGTGGACGTGTCAACAGCAATGCACCGGGTCAGAAGCTTGTCAGGACCCTGAGCCAGAACAGGTCACGCAGGCCAGGACTGGGCTTCAGTCCACTGACCCAAGATGCGAACGATGAACAAAGACAAGTGGATGTCCTGTCGTTGTGCTCCCGGCATCAGCCTTTGTTTCTCTTCTAGATATTGTGAAAAGTTGTGGGAATGAATATTGCACTGGGGCTTTTTTTGTGTGTGTTTTTAAATGTTCTCTCTTCTGTTCATAGCTTTGGATTTGGCACAGTTAAAATCAGAGGCTGACGACAGCAAAAAAGCCCTTCAAAAGGTATTATGTAGTTCACAAATAAGTCAAAAACATCCTTATATGCTCATTTCTCAACTGGTTTTATTTATAACACTTTCATTTCTATTTATTTCAGTTGACAGGTGAACATGAGCAACTGAAAATGCAGTTAAACCTTGAAAGAGAAAGTGGCAGAGAAAAGGTGAGGTTTTTTTTTACTTTTGTTAAAGGATTATTCAACTTAAACTTATTTATATAGCACTATTAAACACAACAATTGTCGACCAAAATGGTGCACAGAAAGTCCAAAGATACGTACAAAGAATTCTGGGTTTAGTACTAAGCTCAATCCAGCCGCATTTATGGCACAGTGTTCTCTTTTAAAAACAAACAAACAAACAAAAAACTATATTATATTTAAGTGAGACATACAATGGAAGTACATTAGGCCAATCTAAACATTAAATGTTTTTAATAGTCATCAAAAAAATTCATTTTAACATGAGTTTACACTGTAAAAAATGAAGAGAAAAAGTTGTAAATAAAATAGATTTTTGGAGTATGTTTTGCAAGATAATATTTCTTTTTACTTCTAAATGTCACATTTAATTTTAATTTGCTGTTTTTTGTAATTGTAAAATTTCTCATGTCTGAGTGAGAATTGTTTCTACACCAATTTTTTTTCCAGTGTAGTGTGGAAAAAAATTGTTTACAAATTTTTTTTGTGTGAAGTTATATATATATGTATACATATATAGAATACAAATAATTTTTATAGAATACTGCCATCAAAGACGTCATTTGAAGCTGAACACAGATGTTTAAACTTATGTCCTATGGATGAAAACTGCTATGATTACTCTACTTTTAAAGCATAAATTGGATTTAAACAATAGGTCTACATAATATTCACATATGCTGATCATAGGGGACGTATTGTATTATCCCTACAGTTACAGTATAAAATATTATTTAGACCTAATAATATTAACATTTTTACATAACATTTATTTATTTTATCTCACAATTCTGACTTTTTTTTGAGTTTATATCTCCTAATTCGGACTTTATAACTTGATTTAACTCAAAAATAGTGAATTTGTCAGTTCTACGGGAAAAAAGCCAGAAGTGTGGGTTATAAACTCCTATTCTGAGCAGAGGGGAAAAGAGAGAATGACGAGTTTACATTTTTTTTCTTTTATTCCATGGCTCCATAGCCTGCTACTTGAACTGCCCACAAAAACGTCATCCTTATTTCGGATCTGTAAGACTATCCCACTATTTAACGTCAGTTTCATTAAATAACAGTGCTTATCAATGGGTGACAAGCTCTTGTAATATGCGGAGAACATTTTGAAAATGAAAATCTAATCAATATAATGTATAGGGTACAACGGGGCTAAAAGTAGCCCCTAAGAAAAAAATGTGCTTTAATACTTGTTCAAAACAATCACTTTAGCCTGTACTATTTTCTACTTATTTTGATAAATAAAAGAATTATTTTTTGTTCAATAAATATACTGTCATTAAAATATGTTAATATAAAACTGCTGTTTTAATTATCTTAAACAAAACTGAAAATCATTAAGAAGACATTTGTCTCAAGATATATTTAATCATTTTAGCGATTCTCATTTACTATACCTAAATCTACAACATTGTTAAAAACATCAAATGTTAGATCAAGTAAGCACAGAACTTTGGTCTGCTGCCCGTGATCGCGTCAAGGATCAACCAATATCGCACGTGTATGTTGAAAAGCAGATGTTTTGGAAAGGCTATGCCACATTTTTCTGCCATCTAGTGGTTTAGAGGAAAATAATATCAAAGGCACCTTTTACCCCGGGGCGCCTTTAGCCCCGCCATACCCTAATCTTTTTAAATTTAACTATTTTGTACCGTATCAATGTAATTCTCTAGCTGTGAAGGCTATCTCTCCTGAGTTTTCTGCAAACATGATGCGCACACATGCCGAATGTTTACAAACAAATAATTGGTCTATATATATATATATATATATATATATGTATATATATATATATATAGAAAGAGAGAGAGAGAGAGAGAGAGAGAGCAATAGGGATAGATAGATGATAGATAGATAGATAGATAGATAGATAGATAGATAGATAGATAGATATTATACTTTCAGCATATTATACTTTATATTATACTTTCAGATATTATACTTTATATTATACTTTTCGTTCAAACACTTACTAATGCTTTAGAAGGAAACAATGCATTAAGAGCCAGGGGGTAAAAACTTTCTGAATTTGAAATTTAGGGTAAATTTAACTTATTTTGTCTCTGGGAAACATGTAAATATCTTCTATAGCTTCTGAAGAGCAGTACAAAATGAAAAAAATATGATATTTTGGCAAAATAAGAAAAATGTACACATCTTCATTCTGTTCAAAAGTTTACACCCCCAGCTCTTAATGCATTGTTTTTCCTTGTGGAGCATCAGTGTGCGTCTGAGCCTTCTGCTACAGTTGCTTATGAGACCCTCAGTTGTCCGCAGTGTGAGGAAGATGGATCTCGAAATCATAGTCATTGTTGGAAAGGGTTCAAATACACAAAAATGCTGAAAAACCAAAGAATTAGTGGGATTTTTCTGAAGAACAGTGGGCAGTTTAACTGTTCAGGACAAACGGAATAATGAACAAAACACTAAAACAAAACAAAACAAAGCTGGATCATTCATTTAACAACACAGTATTAAGAATCAAGCATATGTAAACTTTTGAACTGGGTAATTTTTATAAATTCAACAATTATTTTCTGTTGTGGACTATATGTAAACGTCTTTTATGTGAAATATCTTATTCAGGTCAGTGCTAAATAAAAAATACCACGCATTTTGTATGATCCCTCTTATTTTGGTAAAATATTTAACATTTTGCAAATTCAGCAAGGTATGTATGTAAACTTTTGACTTCAATTGTATATATATACTTGCATTACATACACTAGTTTTCCTATTTCTCCCAGGAAATAATCCTTTTTACCAGAAATGGTTACTGTGTGACATCTAAGATAAATAGGGCAGCATACAGTATGTGAGGTTTACAGCCTAGACAATGTTGTCCCTCATAATTTTGCATGCTTTGCTCGTGTGTTAGCTGTGTAAACAGAGAGAAGCATGCCAGCGGAGCAAATTACCATGAATAAAATACTCTGCAGCAACTGGTGCATGAGAGAGAACTAAATTATTTTATGATATGTGATCAAGCACAGCTGACGACATAAAGCATGGAGCTGACATTGTAGCATGTTGATATTGGTAAAACATTTGGCGAATGGACGTGGCACAGCGTTTTTGACATGTATTGATATAGTATTGTTTATTTAGTGTTTTATCTTTTGTGCAGTAAAGATGAAGTAGCACTGTGTGGTGTTAAGATTGGGGCCATGCCAGAGTTTATATTATTGCACTACAGTAGGAAACCATGTGGTCAGAGTGCTTTGTTGTGCATTTTGAATGCGCCTGAAGTTGGACTGCTGCCTTGTATTCATAAGTCATGAGCTCACATGTCAGCCAATTGCTTTATTTTACCATCCAAACCTTTAAATACTAAATATGAATTCATTTAAAAATCCAAAATCTTTGATTTACATACTTAAACAGTTTTGCAGACAAAGTGTATTCAAGCACTGATTAGCAAGTATCATTTTACACAGCGTCTGCGGTTGATTGCGAAGAACAATATGCACCAAGTTTGCCACACAATGGCTGGAATTAAAATATGAACACAGAGGACAACGTAAAAAGAGTGTGAAAGACTCTATGGTACTCAGCCATTGAGTGCGGCCACACAGAATCTAGAAGGTTAAAAGTCTCCCTCTGGCCTTGCAGGGTTGCTGGGAGACAAGCAGCAAGGGTCCTGTCAAAGCTGGCATAATTTACCCTGCAATCAAATGCTCATATTAGCGCAGCTCTTCAGCAAAGTAAAGAAAACTATGCATACAGATGTTTATTATTGCCACTTGTTGCTTCTTAGTTAGGTAGTTCACTTTAGTTTATATTTATGCAGTACAACTCGAGCAAATGCACATAAAAATCGTGTCACAAGACGATAAAATGTATTACAAAACCATACAGAAAGGTAAAAACATATTTTTTTCCTTAAAAAGAATCACATAAGATGCTAATACTTGTATTTTTGATGACATTGTGATTTTATTACTAGAAAGCTCACCACTGAAAATGATTGTTAAAATAAATAAAACAGTGTTCTGCAATGCACATTTTTTATTTAGATTAAAGTTTTTTATTTGAACATTTTAAATATGTATTGAATATATTCCTGTTATGCTTATATGCATAAGTTAATAAACAAATATACTGTATGATAGATTTGATTACTTATGTTGCATTCA
>JAHKKF010505786.1:0-32743 GCA_019740295.1 Labeo calbasu
TTACCTTGCCAAAATCAGCTCTGCAAAAATCATCTCATTCTAAGGGGTTGTTCCTTTAAATGCAAATGAGCTCTGCTCACCCCGCCCCTCTCTTTTCTGTGTGGAAAGACGGTGTTGTTTACATTAGCAGCATTTAGCCGCTAAACTTCCTAACTACCATGTTATAAGGAAAGGCGATCGCAAAGATTCATAAAAAACGCTTATACTCACTTCTGCTGTAAGTGAGGCTGGATCATGAATGATTCACGCGAACATAGACGGATATATGTAGATCAGGAGGCGCATTCCCTTCACAAACAAACGTAATCTACTGCATCTTCAGCAGCTCAGATGTCGGGAAGTCAATGACGACCACTATGTTCATTATTACATCCAGCAACAACACCTCAATCGCTCAATCAGAGATATTCTTGTCTAACTTACATCCCTGCTCTGGCATCAAAACATGGAAAGTTACTGGACTGTGACAGCTGGTCTGAGGTGAGCGCTCATGTCAATCAACTATTGTGGGAGCGGCATCTGTCGGTGTGACGGCACACCGGCAGGCATCTGAGAACGGCTTGATTTGAAAAAGGGGATATTATTTTTACAGATTAATTAAAAACCACTGCATGGATTTTTATCATTATAATGTAGATTTGTACATGCACTGCCAACACACATTAATGTTCAAACAGCATGAACAAGTGAACTTAGTATCCGATGACCCCTTTAAAAACTACACTTTTTGCCCACAAGACCTATTGTTTTATATCATCATGTGACCACGATAATATCGAGATAGTTTTGCTATTGATAATATTGTTACAACCCTACCTAATGCATTAACTAGTTAAAATCTAAAGTGAAGTGTTATCTATATTTCATATCATGGCAAGGCCTTAACTGTGCTCTTACCTGGAGGAGTTGGTCGTCGACACATTGTCTTGAAGTGCTTGGGGTTGGTCTTACATAGATCAGTGGAGGCAGACAGAGTCCCAGGAGAAGCCGTATTGGAATTCTGGGATGCGGGATGACTGTAGGGACAGACTTTCGTCCCGAATGTTTTGGCAGCCTTCCCGGGAGCGTCATGAGAAGATCTCTTTTCATGGCAGGCTGGTCCCAACGTTCCGCCTAATCAGGACAAGAAATAACAGTCAGTCTGCTGTACTTCTACAGTTAAATTCTATTAAATACTTTCTGTATGTCTGTTAAAGAAAACCACTCAGCAGAAAGGAAGAAAAGTTTGAACAGGCCTTATATCAACACCAAAGCTTTTTTGTTCAAATACTATACATTATCCTGCTTATTACACAGCTAAACACTAAATAAATAAATAAAAGGGCATGACATATTGATTTGAGCTCATAATCCGAGAAGGAAAAGAAATTATGAAATAACATGAAAGCTGATACAAGCACTGTTGTGTAGAAAATCGAATGCCTGAGATGGTCAGTGGTCATTATATAAAAATATCAGGCCGCATAATGCTGCAACCGACCAACCGGAATCAAGTGATTCAGAGCACCGTGCAATGAAAAAAAAGAGACGTACTCTGCGAAAGCGTAGGTGTGCTGTGGTTGCATTGAGACCCTCCGTTAGAATGAGCCGAATTCCACAGGCCAGACAGTTTGCGCGCGGAGAGGAAGGAGCTGGGGTCCCAATCCACCGAGCTATGCTCGGGATAACCGTTCCCACAGCTCTGAGACTTACAGGAGGACGAGTGGGACAGCGGCACCTGGACAACAACACATTCATGTTTTAGACAAGAGACAGAAAACACCTCAAAATGCACACTTACTGAAACTGCTGGGGATCTACAGCGTGCATGGAAATTTGTGGACATGTCAGGGCTAACAGATTTGTTTTGTCTTTTTTGTGTTGTGTACACAGGATTGTCCTCAATGACATACTGAGCTTTCCGGTTTAAAGAAGAGGACAGTTTTGAAGAGTCACAGTTGTGGCACAGTGATCGCCATCCAATTGAAGAATGGATGCAAACTTAACATCAGCAAACTTTAATGAACATTGTTCATTTAGCTAGTGCAGTCTGTACATTTACATTTATTTATTTGGCAGACAACAAGCGATTTATCATAAGATGGCAACAGACACGAGAAGTGCTAGTTATACAAGGTTTCAGTCATCGCTCAAAATATTAAAAGCTAGGACAGGAAGGAATAAAGGAAAATAAGAGAATAGAAAAAGAAGTTTTCAGTTGTTCCTTTCAAAAATCTTACAATAAAAATATGATCACTTGATACAGTACCAACTAATAACTTTATGGATGTGAAGTGAACCTAAAAATCATTTGGACACGCACTTAATATATGAATGTCACTGGTTTAGATGACATTAAAATGCTTAACTAAATTAATACAATTTTTATATGTATTACTTTTATTTTTATTAAAGAATCTTTTTTGTAATCAATTTAATTTTTAGTAAAATAGCATAAGAAACTCATTTACAAGTTTGCTAGGTATGAAATTAAGTATTTGGAAACATTCTGCATGTCTTACTCAAAAAAAAAAAATGGTGTAGAAACAATTTTTGACTAGTAAATTTCACAATTACAAAGAAATTCCAAGGAAGATATTTTTAAGTAGAAAAACTCAAATGGTATTTTCTTTATAAATGCACTCCAATATTTCGGTTTCATTTACAACTTCCGAAAGTATTTTTTACGATGCATGTTTGTTAAATACCACTATGAACTTGAGGAAAAGCTCCCCTAAAAATCACAGCGATATTGGCTGGTTAAAAGGCACAAATTAGCATGAACGGTTTAGAAAAGCCAAGTTGGGGTTCCAAAAATAGCATAAGAAAAACGTTTGCTAGGTATGAAATTAAGTATTTGGAAACATTCTGGATGTCCTACTCTAAAAAAAATGGTGGAGAAACAATTTTCACTCAGAAATTGCTAGTAAATTTCACAATTACAAAGAAATGCAGAGTAACAGACTTTTTACTTGAGAACTTGAGGAGAAGCACCACTAAAAATCACCACAATATTGGTTGGTTAAAAGGCGCAAATTACCAAGAATGGTTTAGAAAAGCAAAGTGAGTTTTCAGAAAATAGCATAAAAAATTTATTTACAGACAGGTTTGCTAAGTATGAAGTTTGGTGTTTGGAAACATTTTGGATGTCTTATTTAAAAAAAAAATTGCTAGTACATTTCACAATTACTAAAAAAATTCCAAGCAAGATATTTTAAAGTAGAAAATTTTCTTTATAAATGCACTCCAATATGTATGTTTGTTAAACACCACTGTGAACTTGAGGAAAAGCGCCACTAAAAATCAGTGATATTGGCTGATTAAAAGACACAAATTACCATGAATGGTTTAGAAAAGCCAAGTTGGTTTTCAAAAAATAGCATAAGAAAATTATTTACGAAAAAGTTTGCTAGGTATGAAATTAAGTATTTGGAAACATTCTGGATGTCCTACACTAAAATAAAAAATGGTGTAGAAACAGTTTTTACTCAGAAATTGCTAGTAAATTTCACAATTACAAAGAAATGCAGAGTAAGAGTTCTTAAGTAGAAAACACTTAAATGGTATTGATAAATGCACTCCTATATTTTTGTTTTATTTACAACTTCCAAAAATAATTTTTACGATGTATGTTTCTTGAAAACCACTATGAACTTCAGGTGAACCGCCACTAAAGATCACAGTGATATTGGTTGGTTAAAAGGCACAAATTACCAAGAATGGTTTAGAAAAGCGAAGTTAGTTTTCAGACAATAACATAAGAAAATGATTTACAAAAAAGTTTGCTAGGTATGAAATGATGTATTTGGAAACATTCTGGATGTCTTGCTTTCAACAACAACAACAAAAAAACATATAAACAATTTTCACTCAAAACTGTCAGTACATTTCACAATTATAAAGAAATGGCAAGTAAAAGATTTTATGTAGAAAAACTGAAACCCTATTTTCTTGATAAGTGCACTCCAATATTTTTGTTTTATTTACAACTTTTAAAAATAATTTTTACAATGCATGTTTGTTAAACACCACTTTGAACTTGAGGGGAACCGCCACTAAAATCACTGCAATATTGGTTGGTTAAAAGGCACAAATTACCAATAATGATTTAGAAAAGCAAAGTTTACCACTCAGCTTCATATTTTGTATTAAATGCAGTGAAAACTATAGTGTCCAAAATGCTATTTGGCTATTATGGAGTACAACTTACAGATTAGTATACATTATTTCTTCTTACAAAATTCAAGACAACATTCACCATATTGTGAAGTTATAAAGATAATGTGTTTTGACTGCCTACAAAACACTAGGCTAAAAAAATCAGAATTTCAACAAATTACCCCACAGCTAATCTCAATTACCTGCGCAGTTTGCTCCTGAATCGTTCTCCTCTCCTCCTCTTCCACACTCTTCCTGCAGCTCTGGCAGATCCACAGCGGCACCTCACCCAACAGCGACTGGGAGAGCGAAGGCACAGCGTCTGCCAGCTTGCGGCCTGGAACCTCCCTCAGCAGGGCCTGGGACAGTGCGGGTACAGCCTCTGCCAGTTTGGACCCATGACTGGGGAGCCCGTTCACCTGGCCTGCCCCCCAGTCTTTAAACTCCCGGTGGCACAGCAAGCAGCAGGTGTGCATGGACTGCGGGACGAGAGGAAATTAGTTAAAACAAACAGACTGACCAAAAAAACAGGCTGACTAGTTTAGCTAGCTACATCCACAACCTAATAAAAAAATGACTAAAATACCTGCTCATTTTAATTAATTTTCAGTACCTGAAAATCTAAAATTCCCTGATCTTTCCCAGTTTTTCTAAACCTTACAGCAACGGCAGATATAATTTGTTCAGTGGTTGGTAGAAAAATTAAAATGCCATCCAGTGGAGTAAAATTAAGTCAAATGAGTTCATTAATGACATTTTTGTTGATATTACAATTCACTTTCTACAAGGAAATAAGCACTGCAGACATTAAATATTCGCTTTGTTTTGCATAAAGCTCATTTTAATTTGTTCTAGATCATTAGAGATAATGTTATGGTGCTTTGAAAGCTTGTCTAAAACCAGTGCATTAAAAAAAAAAAAGCTTTACACAAAAACGCTGTCAAGTCACTGACTGACTGGTCAGCGAGACAAGCTTTTTATAGCAGGAACTCAATAATTAAAGCACGACTCTTTGCAAAGAAGATGTTACACTGCAAAACAGACATAAATCACATCACAAATATAAGTTTTCTACACAGAGCTGTTCCAGCATTAAAATGTATATAGAAAGCTAAAAGGGTTCACCAAGTCAATTGTAACCCATCAAAAACAAATACTAAACAGTAAGACTCAGTGCACAACCATAATGTTAAATACATCAGCTCAAACAGTATTTATGTTTTTGTGCATTGCAAGTGAAACATTAGCAGGTTGGTAACCACGAAAGGCTACTAGAGCTGAATCGTATGCCAACTCTTGGCACATAGTAAAAATGCCTCCTAAGTCATTTAATGCACTAGACCATGGTAATTATGTCAGAACATAAAGTGAGACTCCATAGCTGGGTTAGTAGCACCGCGTTAGCTTGATCTCTACAGGAATAATTTAGTAGCCACGGCAGACGACAGCAACACACTGCTAGCTTTGTGCTTCACGTACTTTCGTTTAGCTTTCTTTGACCAGCTATACATATAGAATCAGTGTCGTATAAAACATTCAGATGTAAGGTAATGCACTGCTTAGAGCCATCAGAATGCTTTGAAGGCAATGTATTTATTTATTTATATCATTGCATAGGTGGCGAGCGAGCTAGTGCTGCTCCGCCCGTGCAGGCGTAGTGATGGGAAATCCGACTCATTTCCGCGAAACGATTCATTCGAACAGTTCGCTTCAAAGAATCGGTTCAACACAGATTCAGAGATTCTTTTACGCTTAGACGTTAATACGTCACAACGTCGTCCCTGGCGGCGTATGAGATGCTGCAAACTGCACATTTTGCTGTTGTTAAGGTTTATTAATAAGCGTGTTTCGTATATTTTCACGTGTCCCATCTCAGTTTAGCTCTTTAAACTGAAGTGATTTATAACGTACATATAATTTACATTTACATTAATACTAAACTTAATTTACGCTATTATGTTCGAGTAAGCATTTTCCATTAAAACTGTTTTGTTTTGTCGTAAACATATTTCCAGCAACTAAAATTAAATACTTTTGGCCCCAATCAAAATGTTACTATCAGCTCACGGTTCATTGAACAAGTCAGTTGTTTTGATTCGTTTTGACTGTTCTGACAGATTCAGTCCGCTTCGTAAACGAATTATTTGGTGAACCGACTCACAAAAGGATCCGAGTCGTTCATGAATCGGACATCGCTAATCAGGCGCTACAAAACGCAAAATAAGCGCGAAAACACAAATAACTGCACGTGCAACAGAGCCCCAGATAAAGCGCCGGTTAAAATGATTAAAAACCAAGTCGCTAACAGCGAGAACCGGCTGAAGGAGGTGTGTTATTGGATGTACGTGTTAGCATTAGCTACCTGATTGGTCCTGCTCGCTCCTGCATCTCCTCCACCGCCAGCGCCGCCGCCTGCTGCCGCCGCCGCTGCTGCTGCTGCTCCCGCATCGCCGGGCTTCTTCGACAGGCTCTGCTGCTGCTGCTGTCCCGACACTAAATCCTTGGCCGCGACGCCCTGCTGCTTGCTTTTTTTCCTCGCCATCGCTTTAGTCCGTATTATGCCCGTCGGCTGGTCTCCAGGTTCAGTGTAAAAACACAGTTTCGGTTCTTGTAGGCAGTCGCAAATGCTCCTGTTCTTTCTCAAGGCAAGACAACAGTGAATATGGCGGAGGGCTGGCACACACACACTCGCACACACACACTCGAGCAGGTTCAGGGGTCACACGTACTGATGGCAAACGGCTTCAGTAGGTTTGAGGGAAAACGAAGACTCCATGTTTATTGAGGGCAAGATTTCCAGGTGACAAAGTACAGTCGGTCAAACTACAGTAGCGCAGGATTGAAGGAGAAATATCAACATAGTAAACACGTGCAGCTTTAATAGATAATAATTACATGGAATTACGTTACTTAATTGGAGGTAACGCCGGTAAAATGATATAATAAAATAAAATAATAAAATAAAATAAAAATGCATTTATGCGCATGCTATGTGTTTTAGAATATTTGACAAACATTTAAATAATTATTTTATATTATTATTATTTATTCTATATTAATTCATAATAATTTTATTTATATTTTCATTTTTAACATTGCATTTTCCACAAATTTTGTGTGTATGCAAATTGTATAATATTTAAGGTACACATTTCTAGTAATTGTGCAGTTATTTCTGTTCTGTTTCGATATTGCATTTTCAGAAAGATTTGGAATATTTTTCTTCTCCCCTTATTTGTCATTACCAAAAAGCAGTGATATAAAATTTAAGAAAGGTTACACTGACCTATTAAGATTTTGCTTACATCTGCCTTGTAAATATATTTTTTGCTATTTCATTAAAAGTTTTCAAAGGTAAATCAATAGCAGTTACAATTTTAACATTTTTTCAAGTGTGATTTATGAGATCTGTTGTATTTTGAATCCAATTTTTCTTTGTAAAAGGCAAAAAGTTGATCATACTGATTTCAAACTTAAGGATTAATTAATATGAATATACATTAATCCATCTTTGTTGATAATTCAGTATACTTTATTTTTGAAAAAACATCTATTTTCGGTCGTGACATTACAGAATTTTAACTCACTAAAACACTATTAAAACATACTAAAATACTAAAAAATTGCATAACTTTACTAAAAATTTTGTTTATTTCCCCCAAATATAGGATTGTGTGTTCCCTTTTGTCACAATGATGACACGTTTTGGTCGTGACTGTTACAGTAGTGACAATTTTAGGAGGAAAAAAAAAATATACTATAATTATATAAAAATAAACTATAATTTACGCAATACAGTGTTCCCTATATTAGTTCGTCTCTTATATTATCATTGTGATATTTCACAGTCAGCATTTAAGTTAGTTCAAAAGTTTATTTTTTCAAGACCAAAAAAAAAAAGACAAATTCTAGAATTGTATTTTATTTTTTGGGGTGGAGAAACAAATGAATGACACATGATGAATACAGAACATGATACATCAGAAAGTGACAGTAGTAATACATAAAACATTTCAGTCTATTGAAACACTGGGATTGTTAGCTGTTACTGTAGTATTTGGCAGTGATTAGGATTTAAGGAATAGAAATACATGCAGCACTGATTTTTAAGAAAGCAGTTCACAGAAAGTATATTTTGAATTGTGGTCATGTTTCTTGCCACCAGCACCTGAGTTTTGTCTCATATGTATTATATCTCATATTTGTCTCGTATATGCCAGTCATTGCTAAAGACCTGTTTAAGTACTAAAAATATATGACTTGATCAGTTCTCAAACAACTCACCTGAATTTGTATTTTTTAATTTTATTTCTGAGATATATCTGCAAGATTAAAACAACAACCTGCCCATGACAAGGGCATTTTTTAGATGCATTATTTAATAAAAACAGGCAAACATTTGCTCTAAAAATTAGGATGAAACAAAAATATCAAATGCATATCAAGTTAATTCATTGCCCGACAATTCAAAATACTATATTTTCAAAGATCTGCTTCGTTAGGAGGTTTAAAGACACCTTGATGTGTGAATGAGTTATGGTTTGGAGGCACGTCTTTGTTTCGTTTGGTGAAATATGTTTCAGTCATGATGATATACATGAGTAAAGGCAGTGAGGTCAGGAAGACAAGGTTTTATATGGGTTGAGCACATGTAAGTCGGCTTCAGGTCACACAGTTTTGAGGTGAACGACACAGAGAAACACACTTCTGTCACTACAACCGCTGCACACCGACTCCTTTTGGTAGCACCAGGTTTAGTTCCAATTACATATTCTTCTGTAAAAATCAAAGTCATCATATTCAGTGTTCTCCATCTCCACATCATACTCTCAAAATCCAAAATTCTTGTTAGTAGTGAGTACCAAAAAAATCCACTGCTATAAGCTGGAATACTTTTGAAGAAACCGGTCGTAGGCGTCATAAATTGCTCGCCTAGAAGTGAACAATAATGGAGGAAATTTAATGTTAATGCATACAGTTGAGGTCATACAAGGATCATATAAAATGCATGTTATTTTTTATTCAGTACTGACCTGAATAAGATATTTCACATAAAAGATGTTTACATGTAGTCCACAAGAAAAAATAATAGTTATATTTCTAAAAATGACCCTGTTTAAAAGTTTACATACACTTGATTCTTAAAACTGTGTTGTTACCTGAATGATCCACAGCTGTTTTGTTTGTTCAGTGATAGTTGTTCATGAATACCTTTTTGGTCCTGAACACTTAAACTGTGCTTCAGAAAAATCCTTCAGGTCCCACAAATTCTTTGGTTTTTCAGCATTTTTGTGTATTTGAACCCTTTCCAACAACGACTATATGATTTTGAGATCCATCTCACTGGTGCTTCAGAAGGAAAACTGATACATTAAGAGCCAGGGGTGAAAACTTTTGAACATAATGAAGATGTGTACATTTTTCTTTCTCATTTGCACATCAAGGTGTCTTTAAACCTCCTAATGAAGCAGATCTGTGAAAATACAGTATTTTGAATTGTAGGGCAATGGACTAACTTGATATGCAATGGATATTTTTGTTTCATCCTAATTTTTAGAGCAAATGTTTTTATAAAAATAATGCATCTAAAAAATGCCCTTGTCATGGGCAGGTCGTTGTTTTAAGCTTGCAGATATATCTTAGAAATAAATAAAAAAAACTGGGGGGTGAAATGTACATACTGAATGAATATGTACATTTTTCTTAGTTTGCCTAAATATCTTTTTATATTTAGTACTGCCCTTCAGAAGCTACAGATGATACTTACATGCTTCCTAGAAGAAAAAAGTTAAATTTACCATGATCTTCACATTTAAAATAAGAAAAATGAACACATTTTCATTATGTTCAAAAGTTTTCACCCCCGGCTCTTAATGCATCAGTTTTCCTTCTGAAGCACCGGTGAGCGTTTGAACCTTCTGTAATAGTTGCATATGAGTCCCTCAGTTGTCCTCAGTGTGAAAAGATGGATCTCAAAATCATACAGTCACTGTTGGAGGGGCTAAAATGCTGAAAAACCAAGAATTTGTGGGACCTGAAAGATTTTTCTGAAGAACAGCGAGCTTTTTAACTGTCCAGGACAAACAAGGCACTCAAGAACAACCATCACTAAACAATAAAAAGCATTTAAAAAGAATCATGATTGTAGTGCATATTATTTGTGTATATTAAAGTTTTCTCAAGTCGCAGCATGTCATTACATGGAAGAAAAAATAATAAGCCGATTCATCTTTAGAACTATTTTTGTGTTCCACATGAAGTCATATAGGTTTGGAACAACATGAGGGTGAGTAACTGATGACAGAAATGCATTTAAAGTGATTCATATTACTTTAAACCCAATGAATATTTATTTATTTCTAAAGTCTCACTTACCGAAACAGTCCTTGTTTGAAGAGGTAGGCACTGATGTGGCCTCCATTGAGGTAGCGAACCTCACAGCCAGGCCAGATTTCCTGTAAGCTGCGAACTCCAGTGCGTGGAACGTAAGCGTCTTCCTTTGCCTGGACTATAATAATCAGACTGGGATCTACAGGCACTGGAAACAAAGTATACAAGAAGGAGAGAGGATCAAACACAGGAACACAATCCAAACCGTGTCAACAAAACAAAACAGATCTGCACCTGAAAAATTGGCGATGTGTGTGCATTCGTCCATTACGCCCTTCATGAAGCAGAGAGATTCTCGTTGCCACGAATGCCGCTGACCAGCCCCGCAGGTGATGTTTTTAGCATGGAGCATGTCCAAATGAGGCCTGCTGCTGCTCACAGCAGACAGCATCTGATCCAGGCCGTCTCTCTCTCTTCGGCCCATCAGTAGGGCCGAGTCTGAGGCGTGACCTCCAGTTCCCGGCTGAGAACAAGTGGAGTGCAGCCCCATCTGGTGGTCCCTCTTTGGCGAGTGGAGGTCAAGAAGGTCATGGGTAAGATCCAGGTCAGAGAGACGGTCAAAGCTGCCCGGGGCATTTTTTACAAATTCCTGGCCCATCCGGAAAGAGTCTGTCTACAAAAAAAAGGTGTGTCAGTGAGTGACTAGTCAAAAATGTTGCACCTTCAACATGAGTCATGTGACATATTACGTAAGGAACAAATTTTGTTCTGTGATCTTTTGTAGCGTCCTTCATATAAAACCAAGCTACACTGCAAAAACGTTGTTTTGCCTACAGAATAACATCCCTACCCCACAATACTCCAGCATATTGATGATTTCTTCCTCATAGACTGTATGTGCTGCATACTGCTTTTCCAATTCTCTCCAGTTCACAGCTCGACTTAAAACACCCTGTAAAAAAGCATATCTTTTTTTAATAGATTGTAAAAAATGGTCAATGAACCTAGAACACCTAAAATTATTCCCAGTTATTTTAGGTCGACTGAATCAATCAATGAACAATTGAACAACTGTAAATGGGAGTGAGTGTCACTTAGTGACGTCTATATTACCATGCTCTGATGCTGTTGGTGACACAGGAATAAAGACTTAAAGGTATTTACAGCAATGACGTTCAGTGGTTAAGTGACAAATACTGCCTTTGAGTCTTGAGAAATTTCTACATACCAGGGTTATTAGTTAACTAAAACAAAAAAAAACCAATACAAACTAAAAAATACATTCGAACTGAAATTGAATATAAGAAAACTTACTTTATTTCAACTAGCTGCCAAGCCAACATGACTAATTTTCATTTAGTAAAACTAAAGCAAACCTAAAATAAAATGAAACTAATATACTAATAAACTATACAGAATTTAAAAAAGACAGAAACCCAAATTACAAATGTAAAAATTAAAAAGGAAATGTAAAAATAAGAATTAAATCAAAAAATCTTTAAGCTACAGTCTGTAAATTTTGCCTCTTTGTCGCCATCTCTGTTTGTAACCTTCAATTGCAGTTATTTACGCAATTTTCTTGGTTGTTACGTGAGTTGTGTTTTGGCACGGTGCGGAAAAATCTAATGTTTTAAGGTGCATGTGTGAGCTGTCAGTCTGTACTTCGGAATTACAGATTCTACGTCTTGGAAGTACACTGACCAAAATTATAAACGCAACACTTTTGTTTTTGCCCCCATTTTTCATGAGCTGAACTCAAAGATCTAAGACTTTTTCTATGTACAAAAAAAGCCTTCCTTAGGCTGGCCACAATAAAAGGTTACTCTAAAATGTGCAGTTTTACTGTAATGGGGGGGGTCCGAAAACCAGTCAGTATCTGGTGTGACCACCATTTGCCTCACACAGTGCAACACATCTCCGTCGCATAGAGTTGATTAGGTTGTAGATTGTGGCCTGTGGAATGTTGGTCCACTCTTCTTCAATGACTCTGTGAAGTTGCTGGATATTGGCAGGAACTGGAACACGTATGTCCAAAATAAGATTTTTTTTCTTTTAACCGAAAAACATCATCTGAATAAGTAAGTAACATGTCTGCCAGTTCTGTACTGACCAACTGAAAAAAAAAGTTTTACAATAGATCACACTACCTATGTTGACCCTTACGAAAAAGAAGTTTATTCAAGTGTGCTATTAGTATACTTCTTTTAAACTAAAAATACAAAAGTGATAATTGTGTACTTACTACATAAATTATACTTAAAAATATACTTTAACTTTACTTAAGTATACTTAATGAAATAAACTTGAAGTATACCTCTTTCTGCTAAGGGTAGCTCAGAACACATCAAACTGTGCAAATTATTATTACTGTTATACCTTGTTCTCAAACTGTTAATGTTATCAACATTGCATGACGTGTATTTAGTATGTATTAGGCTAGCAACCAACTAGACTATTTTCAAATGGTAACTGATTTTAAAACCGTGGGAGACGACAGACATGAAGACATGAAGATTTTTAGCCTTATAATCCTCTGAACACGCACACTAGACTATTCGACCAGACTTGTTGATTGTAGGAATGATTTCACAGAGACACGTGATCTCACAGAGATTTGCAAGGTCAAACGTGACTAGAGAAGAAAAACACATGGAGGACAATCGACGTTGCCAGCTGGTTCTCCTTGTGTGTGTTCTGTTTCACAGTGAAAAACAAAGAATAAGACATAGCTGCAAGCAGCAATTACCAGGGCTCAAGTGCTTTAAGGCATTTAAGCAAATATGGAAAAAGACAATACATATTGTATAAGAAGCCTGTAACCACTTAAATCAATGATTGAAAAAAACATTTTTGGCAAATACAGGTAATTTGCCCTTGAAATATGATGTTTTCTAACATTTGTTGTAGTGCTAGCTGTGGTCCGATCTCCTTAAAACTTTAAATGCTTGTTTAGAATCACCTGTCGCACATGCTCACCAGGTTTCGTCAAGTTTTGAGTTTTCCTTTAGGCTTTATAGGATTTGGGGTAAATTTGGACAGGCCTGTTTTCTAAACAACCCAGTTATAGCTCCGAAAGGGTAAATTTCAACTGTTTTTTTTTTTTTTGATAATTATTGATGTAGAGAGTCTAGAGTATTGTACCGCAGTGTTTTTTTCCCCAGAAACCTACGACTAGTTTTTTTTGCATCTTCTCAATTATTTAACAAATGATTTGATTGACAGCAGTGGTTCTAGAGGCAACCTTGTCCAGAATGACGAGTTCTATCATCTGATACGAATATTGTGCGTATGTGCAAAAATGTACGCACAATGTACAACTGTTTACAGCCTTGAAACATGCAATATGCCCCCCATATGGAGTATGGGTGATGTTCTTTCTTAGTACTCTGCTTTTGTGGCATTTTTGTGGCTGCCAAGTTTCAGCTATAGAAGCACACAGCATCCAGTAGGTGATGCTTGGTCGCTCTTGTTCGGGGGTGCAAATCGGCCTTAAAATCGGCCTTAAAATATTCTAGTGTGCCAGCCTTAGCGTTATCTGTAGATTTTTATTTCTGTAGTCTAATTGTGACACTGGACCACAAAACCAGTGAAATCTACATAATCTGAAAGCTAAATAAATAAGCTTTCCATTGTATGGTTTGTTAGGATAGGACAATATTTGGCCAAGATACAACTATTTGAAAATCTGGAATCTGAGGGTGCAAAAAAATCTAAATATTAAGAAATATTTAGAAATTGATTTAGAAATTGATATATTTAACAGTAGGAAATTTACCAAATATCTTTATGGAACATGATCTTTACTTAATATCCTAATGATTTTTGGCATAAAAGAAGAATCGATAATTTTGACCCATACCATGTATTTTTGGCTACTGCTACAAATATACCCGTGCTACTTATGACTTGTTTTGTGATCCAGGGTCACAACTGTCATAGCATTCGAATGTCATTAAAAGAAATAGTTATTTTAACCTCAAAAATCAACTGAATGTCTTTAGAACTCTCTTTGTGTTATCAGATGCACATTTAAAACTGGAATATAATCTAATTTCAGTCACTTACATGTTTCATTACTACCATGTAGGGATGGCTCGATGCCATATTACTGGCTTCGGTACGATACTAAAAGGTGATGCCTCGGTATCGATATTAAATCGATACCATAAGTAACAAATAACCAGCCTCAAAAGATAAGTGAATTGAAAACAATTTAGTAAATAATGTTAACATACTAAACATGTATTAGTTCATTTATCATTTATGACTAATTATTGACCTAGATTAACAAGTGCTGTAATACTTTTACGTCAGTTTAGGCCTACCTAATGAATTTTAACAAAGTTTGCTTTACTGTAAAGTGTTAATCTAACAACCAAAGTATTCAAAATCATGGTATTATCTCGATCTCTCTGGTTGTTTTCAGATTTCAGACTCAGATAGCCAAAGAAAAAGTCAATATAAATCTCTCGCGCGCTCTCTCGGCTACTTCATATTAGCGGACGGCGATGTGACTGAATGCTTGGAGCGCGGAGGGGAAATTGTGGCCGCTCCACTCCGCTCACATACTCTGATCAGTTGTCAATAAAAGTTAGTTAAAACTTAATTTCTGAATTTTGAATGATGCACTCACCTGTCAATCTCTAAATTTGTGTTAAAGATCAGGATAAGCAAGTGACAAATGCTTAGCAAGATTTGTTGTGCTGCCTCCTGTGGCAACACATGATTTATAGCTTGCATACAGGTGCAGTAAGGTCAGCTAGTTCACCTTTATAACGCTTTGTATGCAAAATAATTCCAAATTTCACTTCTACTGTTGTCTTTATTTACTAGCTTCAATACTTTCACTTTCAATTTTGATTTTCTGACAAATATCCTGTAAGCTCAAAGGTATAAGCTCTTCAGAGATAATGCCATGAATGAAGGGCAAAAGATAGGTGTGTATTCATTTACATTCTTGTGCTGCCACAGTGTAAGCAGTATTTTCTACAAAAAAAATTGTAGTAATTGTTCATTATCTGTCGATAATTAAAACTTGACAAATCTCAATAAATCAGAGCTTAAGTAAGTTTAAATTTCTCACTGGTAATTAAGATTCTGTGGCATCCTATAGGTGCGACCAATCCGAAATGACTTGTAGCCAACATTAAAACGCCACTATATGTCTAATATGATGTTAAAACTTAATACTTACTGTGGTAAAAACACTTGAAGCAGTCGTCCAGGATAAACAAGGTATGAGTGGAATTGGTTTGGGCCAGTTTGTTACAGCTAATGACGCCATCTAGTAAGAAAATGAGTATGTAAATAACCAATAGATTTTATATATGATAAGGAACTGGTTCTTCTAAACACATTTGATTGCAAACAGCATGAACTAAATAAGTCATATGTAAAAGAGGAACCCAGAACCTACATGTCCCCCCATAGAAATGCCAGTCATGCCTAGAGGCCAGAAACCCTCTCGCTCCAGCCAGTGTAACAGTGCAGCAGACTCTAGGATCAGCGCTCCACCCATCACAAACAGGTCCGATACGTTCTTCAGACTGGAGCGACTGCGTTAAACACAAATCATATTAAAATTATTGTAAACACACACTCGTCCTTCTAAAGGAATGGACAATTAGCTGCTGCAGGTAAACAAACACTCACAGCTGGTCTTTAGGTTTCCTGTATCCGTGTGCAGCGCAGAGTCAAGGAGATGTCAGAGAAGATCTAGTCATTCTTGATACTAGGGTTTACATACTAACAAACTAACATGTGATCTGTAGTTTAACATTTTTAAGGATATAATAAGGATTCTCCAATAGTAGAGATGCCATCCCTGATTCTTTAATCATTGGTCTGGCCATTAGTGTTCGTCTTCTCCAGAAAAACTGCAACACACCAAAAAAGATGCATCAAACTCATGATACTAATCAGTCAATACTTTTTTCAACTTATGGGTAATAAATGATTTTTTTGTGTCTATTTTGTCTCAAACATAATGAAATACATTAAACAAACAAAAATTTAAAAACACTAAATCATTTTAAATCATGTTATTGATACACTTTTTAAAAGTTAAAGGAAAAGTCCACTTCCAGAACAACTATTTACAGATAATGTACTCAGCCCCTTGTCGTCCAAGATGCCTTTCTTTCTTCAGTCGTAAAGAAATTGTTTTTTGAGGAAAAAAAAAAAATCAGGATTTTTCTCCATATAATGGACTGATATGGTGCCCTGAGTTTGAACTTCCAAAATGCAGTTTAAAAGCAGCTTCAAATGATCCCAGCCGAGGAAGAAAGGTCTTATCTTATTATTTTTATTAAAAAAAATACAATTTAAATACTTTTTAATATGAAATGCTCGTCTTGTCTTACTCTCCCTGAACTCTGTGTATTCTGGCTCAAGACAGTTAGGGTATGTCGAAAAACTGACCGTATTTTCTCTGTCAACTTCCAAAATCATCAAAGTGAACATGCAAAGAAGATCAAACACCCTTAACAAAAAAAAGGTAAAACAGTGATATAGGACGATTTTGAAGAGTACGACAAGACGAGCGTTTGACATTAAAAAGTATATAAACTGTATTATTTTTATGAAAATAACCGTTTTGCTAGATAAGACCCTTCTTCCTCGGCTGGGATCATTTACAACCGCATTTGGGATCGTTTGAAGCCGTATTTAAACTGTATTTTGGAAGTTCATACTTGGGGCGCCATATCAGTCCATTATATGGAGAAAAATCCTGAAATGTTTTCCTCAAAAAACATAATTTCTTTACGACTGAAGAAAGAAAGACATGAACATCTTGGATGACAAGGGGGCGAGTACATTACCTCTAAATTGTTGTTCTGGAAGTGGACTTCTCCGTTTAGGGTTGGTAAGATGTTTTTGAAACTTTCGTATGGTAAAAGTGTATATTGTGCATCCCTACAAAAAAAAAACCTTCACCAATGATGGAGAGACTAAACTGAGGCGCACAGGTAAACAATCAGAGTTTATGCACACTCACATGGTCTCCTGTTCCTGCCAGGTGGATACAGACTGGTCTGTGCCTTTTCCATTTCTTAGGTACAATAAACTGGAATCTAGTGGGAAAGTTCAAACAAAATGTCTTCATTTGAAAGAACTTTGAATACAAGCCACACAATAAGTCACATTAATCCTTCACATTTGCATTCAGTGTTTGTGGGTGATTTGTTTTGGTTACCGGGCTTTGACAGACTCAGCTGGCAAGATGCCCGGGACAAAGTGCTCCAGCGGTGATATGAAATGACCGTTGTGAATTTTGCAATCTGTGTGATCTTCTACCTTTGGGCACAACAGTGGTAACACACAGTTAATGGGTCATAATGCAATTCGCAATTATGCAGAATAGGTGTTTATTTAAAAAACAAATGTAGATTTAGAAAATGTTTCTTACCTTGTCAATAAACACTGGGTAGTCCCTCTGTACCAGATCCTTGCATTTCTCCCTGTTGCCAATAATCTTCCGGAATGCAAATATTCTATAACATCCATAAATTAAATTAAATTAAACGATCAATAAAATAATAAATAAATAACCAATTAAATCATATATTATAAATAAATAAATAATTAGATGCACTTATTGGTTTTTTTTCGATAATGGCTCACCTGCCATTACAGAGATAAAATGTTTTATACATATTTTCCTCAATAAATATATATTTTTTTATACATGTTTGCTTTTTTCACATCTAACTATGGATTTATCATGTGGCTAAGTATGTAATACGCCACTGTCTGTATTCAAAATTTTAAGTAATTTTTAAGTGTACATATATATCATTTGCATTTTTGGTTTTATGTATTTATTGGGTTTGGTCCTACATCCATATCTGTCTTCTTTGGAAAATTCTTTTAGAACAACTTTGAAGTTTATCTTTAAATGAAATATGAGCATGATAAGTAGCACTCATACCACTACTAATTATTATTTAAGCATCATTATTAATTATAGCATACGTCATTGAAGATTCTTTGTTTATTTTTTTGGGTAATTTACCTTTTCAGGTCCTCTGGCTTTCCCCATCCTTGGATGAAGAGTCTGGTGAGGAGAAGCCTTCTATACAGAACATCAAGCCGACTCACACCCATTGACAAACAACCATTCTTCTGCAAAGAACAAATTACACTTAATCAGAATTTGACACAAGTCATAATCCATCAGTCAGTCAGTCTTATGGCTTTACACATTCCAGTATAAAAGAACCGAGCAGCTGAGAGGGTTTATAAGCACAATACACACTTACAAGAAACTAACAGAACAACTGCTAGACAGTGCAAATGACTTTAAAGGGCGCTTTTGAAACGAGAAAAGAACTTTAGTTAGCTTCTAAATGAAAACATAAATTCCGTATTGGACATGTCATAAGATCTCATTCATGATAGTACTTACTACTTGAGCAACCCCTGACAAAGAGTTCTTCTTGTTATTTAGACTTTAAAGAGATTATTTAATTTCTCATATTGTCGCATAAACAAAAAAAATTGTGTGAATATCCCACACTGACTGTCTGTTGTAAATGTAATCAGCTGTCAGTAAGGAAGCTGCAGCAGAGTTGTATATTAACATTATGGTTTGACAAACCGCTTGCTTTTCCAAGCCCACAAAAGAGTTTAAAACAAACTGCCTATGAATGAACGTAAATAAATAAGAATATACCTCAAGCTAAAAGGACGGAGATGTGGCTGTCTTTGAAGAAACCAGATCAGTACACATGACAGAGGGCGAATTCCATTTGATGGTGCAGCGCCATCCCAGCGTTCATTCACTGCCGGAAGTAACTCTTCTTCTACGCTCATGATCGGTATTGCTGTATTCAGTTGCACCAGTAGATGGCGGTGCTGTACAAAGCAACTCTTCTGGATTCCTTTTAAATTTTCTAGTGTAATTTTTTAACCGATACTGTGGATCCTATCTCTATAGGATTCTAATATGAACAATTTTTTTTAAAAGCACAATTTCCAGTAGAATCAACATGATAAAAATAAAGATTTTTATCACTCATCACTTTAAGTTAAGAAAATCCTTATATATATATATATATATATACATATAAATGTAATTTATTTTAGGCAAATATTCATTTATTCACTTTGTATATTAAAAGATTTAGCTAATTTTATCTCGACCATCGCCGTAGAGCAGAATTACACTACCAGTCAAAAGTTTTTAACAGTACGATTTTTAATGTTTTTAAAGAAGTCTCTGCTGCTCACCAAGCCTGCATTTATTTGATTCAAAGCACAGCAAAAACAGTAAAATTGTGAATTATTTTTACTATTTAAAACAACTTTTTTATTTGAATATATATTTAAATATAATTTATTCTTTGATTTCAAAGCTTCATTACTCCAGTCACATGATCCTTCAGATTCTAATATTCTGATTTACTGCTTAAAATACATTAATTATTATTATTATTATTATTATTATTATTATTATTTTGAAAAACGCCGGAGTAGATTTTTTTCAGGTTTCTTTGATGAATAGAAAGTTCAGAACAACAACATTTATCTGAAATAGAAATCTTTTGTAACATTATAAATGTCTTCATCATCACTTTTGATCAATTTAAAGCATCCCTGCTAAATAAAAGTAATAATTTCTTTCAAGATTTTAAATGGTATAGTGTATAATGTTACAAAAGCAGATCAATGCTGATCTTGAATCCTGAAAAAATGCATACTAATAATAATAAATGTTTCTTGAACAGCAATTCAGCATACTAGAATGATTGACACTGAAGACTGGAGCAATTATGCTGAAAATTTAGCTTTGATCACAGGAATAAATTACATTTTAAAATTTAATTAAATAGAAAGCAGTTATTTAAAATAGTAAAAATATTCACAGTATTACTGCTTTTGCTGTATTTTGGATCATATAAATGCAGGCAGGAAGAGAATTCTTAAACAATTCTTTTAAAAAAAGCATTAAAAACTTTTGACTGATAGTGTAACTTAACACAGTTAAACATTTGAAACAATGCTACCTAAATAAGGGCTGCCCTCTGAGAAGATTTGAAAAAACAATGGTCTAAAAAGTTAACGGATGTAACGTTTTTATTGTGTCTCTTTAATAAAATATTTACAGCATATACTCTTTAATAGCACATGCTAGTGTTGAAAGGTTAAAATTGACAGAATGTGCATGTAATAAACCACTTTATTTTATTTATTTATTTTTAAGATTCAGGTAGTCAAAAGTGCCCCTATTTTTGAACATGTCCAATTATTGTCAGCTAAATTGAAAATGAATAAAATAAATGCACACAGAATAGCATTGTAATTACATGCAGGCTCCGCCCATGCCCCGCCCACAATCAATAAATTATGCAATGTTTGCTAGTTATGAATTAAGCAAGGCGTTTTTATTCACATGCTCTTCACAGTTAACTAACTAGTTGATAATTTTGCGTGTAATAAATGTAAATATTACTTTAGTGTAAATTAACTTGTATTCAAACTCACACCAACTGGACTGTTTTGAAGCCACTTCTGTTGGATTACAGTCAAGATGTTTTGACCGCAGTAGGCTACTGAGTAACGTTACTAGTTTGTTTGTGGGTGAAACAAGCGGAATTTATCATGCTTGGCTGGGTGCCAAATGGAGGCGCGACATATTGGTCAGGTCACCGAGGATACCTACTAATAGTGAAGAAATAATTAACTCTTTTAATAGTTCTTATCTTTATTCTTAAAATGCAGCTTTGCTTGCTGTTCTGTTGTGTTAGATTGAGTCCTCTGGAGTCGCTCGCCGCTCCCCGGATAATAATCTCCACACTGCGCGATTAAAACCCTCGCTGCTTTTGCCTCATTCGGGTCGCTTCAGACTGAAACGTGGGGTCTGTAAGCATGGCAGGCATTCCCAAATCTTTTGCTCATGTGCTCACAGGCTTTCTAATAACAGTAATCTCAGGATTAAGAGCCAGCTCTCTGCAGCAGGTTTTCGTGAAAGATATTGTAGCTGTTTACGGAGAAAACGGCTCACTGGATTTCAACAGCATTAACAGTTTATTGGAGACAATTGTGAAAGACAAATTGGATCCGAACATTCCTCTGCATGCTCAGGTAAACTAGTTACTAAAGTTGGAAATAATACTTGACGTTTTATGTTTTAGGCATTTGAGAGCAAATACACAAAATTGGACTTGTTTTGTCATTCTCAACCTTATTTGATTGATCTATGTCCTCTGTGTTTATCAGTGTGTGTCTGGAGAAGATATTCTGGGGCACTATGGACTTCAGAACTTATCTCATCTGACAGAGGAACATCTGGTTACGGTCTGTCCGGCTCTTCTCAACCAAGCTGTGCTGCCACCCTGTTCAAATGAACCTCCGGCACACAATGACCCTAATGCTCGTGGTGAGTCTTCGTTAGCTGAAAAACGTAATATCTGAACTTTCCAAGTCTATAGTCAAAGACCTCTCTCCTGATGTAAGCGTATATTTAGATTTTGTATCCTCTCAGTGTGAAAAACTGCAGAGAGTGATGAAAAGTTTGCCACCTGAAATAAGTTATAGGCTATATAAAGTTAATATAAAGTTGTATACTTTATACTGTGGTAATTAAAGTAATTTTTCATCTCAGCTTTGTATAAGTACTATTTTTGTATTGATTTTATACTTATTTAGCCTAAAAATGAAAACAACACTGTATAACAGTATTTCTTTATTATAATAGTAACCAAATACTGTATTGAAACTGTAAAGATTTTTCTCACAGCTGAGGATAATGGTAATTACAGACAACTGTTTAACTGTCTCAAAAATAATGCTACAAAGCAGTAATTTTTCTTTATGCAGAACAACTTCTCATCAAATGAATGCAAAACAATCTGAGAAGACAAAACATTTAAATGTAAATTTAATTAAATGATTTAAATAAGTATTTTTTGTGTTAGTGCTATTTTTATACTGCTTTTATGCTTATTTAAATAAAAACAACATTGTATATGGTTCACTATAATAAAAGTTTACTGTATGTTTAATTGTCTTCAAAAATAATGTCAATCAACAATCTCAGAAGATGAAAAAAATATTTAAATTGGTATTTTTTGTATTAGTGCTATTTTTGTATTGATTTTATTCTAATACAAATTAAAAACAACTATAATATAAAATCACAGTTGATATATTGGTATATTGATAAATATTGGTAATTACACTTATTTGTGTTTAATTGGTGTAAAAATGTCACAAAGCAAAAATCGTCCTTTATTTAAAAAACTGTAAACATGTTAAAAACCAGAATTTTTTAATCTAAAAGTAAAAATGTACTGTATTATAGTAATGAAAATTCCCATTAAGAATAATGGGAATAATAGGCTTAAAAATTATGCTGCAAAGCAAAAATGTTATTTATTCAAAAAACAACCTTTTATTCAGAATTATAGCTAAACTAAAATTAAACCGTTGAACCATTTTTAGCTAGTCTTAACACTGTACTAAAATAATTAAAACTAAAACTAAAATAAAAACTTTTAAAAACTACATAGACATTAAAAAAACAATACTTACAATACTTTGCTCAATTATACTAAAATAACATCTTAATGCAAAACAAAACATTTTTTTTACTAGAGTAAAAAAATAGTTTTACAGTAATAAAAATGTCATAAAATGTCACAAAGAAAATATCTTTATGCAAAACAATTTAATTTTTAAATATCAGAGATGAGAAACACTATATATTAAATTAGTATTTTATGTACGTGTAATATTTTTTTTAAACAAAGCTGCATAACAGTATAATAGACTAAAACTAATTAAATAATGGCAATTTGAGACAGTTATGGTTTGTTGTCTTAAAAGTAATGTCACAAAGCAAAAACCTTTAAAAAAAAAAAAATCTTTTTTTTTTCTTACATTTTCAGGTGAAATGTGATTTATCCGTATGTCTAAGTTTAGCTGTATGAGCTTTCCCCTTTCTTTCTGCACACAGTATGGGGATTTGGCTTCTTGGCTGTTACTATCATTAATCTGGCCTCACTGCTGGGTTTGACTCTCATTCCTGTAACTAAAAAGCCCTACTTTCCCAAAGTGCTCACCTACTTCATTGGTCTAGCTGTAGGCACGCTCTTCTCCAATGCTGCTCTCCAACTTATACCTGAGGTAAAATGCTTTACCATTTCTCACATTGTTATTCACATAGTTTGCAAGTTTGTCCCCTGAAAATTTCTCCAGGTCATTTAGGTCAGTTTAAGGAAAGTCTTCTAAGAGGCTGTTGAAGGTCACATTAGTGGCACAACATGATTATGAACCCAGTCACCTAGACTGGTTCATTCTTGCTTTATAGAAACACTGAAGTCAACTTCCAACTGACAAGCTACCATTTTACATCTTTAACTGCCTTCTTATCAGCACCATGATGCTGATGCAGATTATTTATGTTTATAGTGATTGCATTGTAAAAAAAATGCAAAATGCTTTTTTGAACTGAACTCATTCATTCATTTTTATTTTTCAGAAGAGTGCAAATGTTGCAGATGTTTCATGATATGTGATGACATGATTGTTGCATGACGTCAAGTTTGTTTTGCAATGATTACATGTTGTAATATTTATTTTGGGTTTGCTGTTTAACTTGAACTAATAAGTGCATGTGTACACAGGGAACTCTGGGTATCTGGTTTAACTTGCTCAAAGACACAATTAAATGATTTATACCTCTAACTGAACAGGCCTTTGGGTTTGACCCAAATTCAGACGGTTACGTTTCCAAAGCTGTTGGGATCTTTGGTGGATTCTACGCGCTGTATGTCACTGAAAAAATCCTCAGGATAGTCCTGAAACCAGAACATAAGGTGGGTTCATCTGAATGGTGTATAAGAGCTTAATTTGTGTGATTTTGTATTCTTGATATAATTTTAAACTCATCAGAAGTAATAAAATACATAATTACACGCCTCTCTAGAATACTTGATTCTGATTGGTCAGTCACGGGATTCTGCTGTCAAATATTTCACTTTGCAGTCTTTTTCATATGTAATTAAATATTTATACTCAAACCAATATAACGCACCTGATACTCGATAAATACAGTAGTTGCAAAATGAGCAGGATCGTGCACAGTCAGCTGGTTATTATCGCTAAAACAGCTTCTTCAGGGTGATAAAAAGTTTATTTTGTGATAATGAACTGTTGACTGTATATTATCTCATACCTCATAACCATATATAATTGCAATTAACTGCAAATAAACAGCAGAGCTTCCTTGATGGTTAATGACAGATATGTTGTATATTAACATGTACATACAGTAATCATATGATTCGCTTTCAGCATGGCCACGGTCACAGTCACTTCCAGCCCCCAGAAAGCGTCCAGCAGAACGGCATCATCAACACGGTGGACTCTGAATTCAACTTTAACAGTGGCGACAAAGCCAGCATAACCTCTGACCTTCCAGTGGAGCAGGTACAGCTGGCCAGATCTCACAAAAACTACACATAATGCCAAGAGACATGCAAATGGCCTAAATATAACCGCAAGTTACATAAACAGTATTAAAAATAGCCAACAGTTTGGAAAAGAAAAAACAATACTGATTAATTCCCCCAAGAAATGAAGCTAAAACTTGAAATTGTAAATTTAGTATAGTAAAACTACATTTTTACATTTTCTGCATACATTTTCTGCTAGTGTATTGTAGATGGTTGCTTACTGATCCAAGTAAATAAGTATAATATAAAGAAAATATAATAAATACACTATTGTTCATAAGTGCGGGGTCAGTAGGATTTAATTTAATTTTAAAAGAATTGAAAACATTTATTCAGCAAGCGTGCTTTAAATTGATCAGAAGTGACAGTAAAGACATTTATAATGTAACAAAAGATTTCTATTTCAAATAAATGCTGTTCTTTTAAACTCTCTATTCATCAAAGGCTAAAAAATGTATCACTGTAACCACAAAAATATTGTAGCAGAAATATTATAGCACCAAAATAACAGCACAATCGTTTTCAAGTTTAATAGTAAGAAGAATTTTTTTTTTTACTTTTTCTTTGAGCAGCAAATCAGCATAGTAGTATGATTTCTGAAAGATCATGTGACAGTGAAGATTTGAGTAATGAAGCTGAAAATTAAGCTTTGCATCACAGGAATAAAAGACATTTTAAAATACAGTTGAGGTCAAAGGTTTACATCCCTCTTTCAGAATCTGCAAAATGTCAATTATTTTACCAAAATAAAGAGGGGTCATACAAAAGGTATGTTACTGTTTATTTAGTACTGACCTAAATAAGCGATTTCACATGAAAGATGTTTACATATAGTCCACAAGAATAAATAATAGTTGATTTTATAAAAATCACCCTGTTCAAAAGTTTACATCCCCTTGATTCTTAAGTACTGTGTTGTTACTTGAATGATCCACAGCTGTTTTTTAGTGATAGTTGTTCATGAGTCCCTTGTTTGTCCTGAACAGTTAAACTGCTTGTTGTTCTTCAGAAAAATCCTTTAGGTCCCACAAAAATGGTTTTCCAGCATTTTTGTGTATTTGGACCCTTTCCAACAATGACTGTATGATTTTGAGATCCATCTTTTCACACTGAGGACAACTGAGGGACTCATATGCAACTATTACAGAAGGTTCAAACGCTCATTGATGCTCCAGAACAAAAAACAATGCATTAAGAGAAGACAAAGTAAGTTAAATTTACCCTGATCTTCAAATTCAAAAAGACTTCACCCTACCTCAGTTGTCCTCAGTGTGAAAAGATTGATCTCAAAATCATACAGTCATTGTTGGAAAGGATCCAAATACACAAAAACGCTGGAAAACCAAAGAATTTGTGGGACCTGAAGGACTTTTCTGAAGAACAGCAGGAAGTTTAACTGTTCAGGACAAACAAGGCACTCATGAACAACTATCACTAAACAAAGAAAAAACGCAGTTGTGGATCATTCAGGTAAAAACACAATATTAAGAACTACTTAACAACTATTATTTTCTCTTGTGGACTATATGAAAACAATTTTATGTGAATATCTTATTCAGGTTAGTACTAAATAAACAACATGCATTTTTTATGACCCCTTTTATTAATGTTTTAATTAACATTTTGTATATTCTGAAAGGGGATGTAAACTTTTGACCTCAACTGTACATTAAAATGGAAACTATAAAACATTTAAAAGTGTGAAAATATTTCACAATATGACTATTTTACTACTGTACATTTTTGAAAATAAATGCAAGCATGGTAAGCCTAACAAACTTTTTGAAGGGTAGTGTATAAGTATAATATAAACATAAATAAATAAATATAAATATAAATTAGCCAGTCATTCCCAGTTGAAATAAAGCTAAAACGAGTTAAAGAAATTGTGAACTTGTAGTAAAACCAATTTTTACATTTTCTCTGGTGCTTGTCCATGCGAAAACAGGATGCCAAGCAATTGCTTTGCGGTTGCTAAGGTGTTCAGGGTGGTTGCACGCTTTTAAGGAGCCCAGCTTGTCGTCTCTATGATAGTCTGCTCTCTATAAAGGGCTCAGGAACCTCACTGAATGTAAGTCTGTGGGAAGCTGCATTTGAGGTAACATTCATGTCTGTAGTCATAAAAATGGAATTTACTGTATAACGTGGAATGTCACATAATTTTCCAGATTTATAAATCAATATAAACGAATAAATCAAACGCTGGTCATTTCACTTTAATAAAAACGCAATACAGACTAGTGTTTAAATATGAATCTCACATGTTCTGTGTGAACGAATGGCGCAGACATGCAGTTTAGTTTACTACACATATAATAAACATGCGTGACGCTCATGGTGTTTTCAGCCTCTGTTGCCTCAACATATGTACATGAACGCATCAACATAATCTCTAGAACTGCTCTGAGAGTCACTTCAGGAGCATTTTGCCATTTCATGTGAGAAAAACCAAAACTATCGTCAGTCAAAATAGCAACCTGTCAAAATAAAAGTTTGGTTTAACTTGAACAAACTGTGACAGAAATATACGATGTAATGTAATGATAGTACTACTACTGGTAATACATTTTTTATCAAAACATTATTTAAGGAATATTTACCAGAAAAAGTATTTACCAGAATTTGTTTACCAGAAAAATGTAAATACAAAACACAGTATTGATGAACTAATGATAAATCAGATTTATATAAAATAACTTATTTAGTGATGCTTTTGATTGTTAAAATTTAATGAAACCATTAAATAGAATTCAGAAAATTAATGGAAAACAGAATTTGGGGAAAAAATAAAATGCATTTCACAGGGCCTTAAAGTGTATTTTTTGTTAAAAGTCTGTTAATTTGTGTAAGTTTCAGGATTTTGATTAATTACATTACAATTACATTTAACCATTAAAACAGTGTCTAGAATAATTAAAACAGAATTTGGAAAATAAATAAAGCAGATTTCATAGTTAGATTTGTTGTAGATTTGCTAAAATCCCCATATGTGACCCTGGACCACAAAACAAGTCAAAAGTAGCACAGGTGTATTTGTAGCTATAGCCAACAATACATTGTATGGGTCAAAATTATTATATTTTTCTTTTATGCCAAAAATCTTGGGATATTAAGTAAAGATCATGTTCTTTTAAGACATTTTGTACATTTCCTACCCCACATATATCAATACTTAATTATTGATTAGTAATACGCATTGCTTAGAACTTCATTTGTCAACTCTAAAGGTGATTTTCTCAATATTTTGTTTTTTTTTTTGTGCACCCTCAGACTACAGATTTTGGTCCAGGGTCACATGTAAGCAATTATATCAGTGATGCTTGGTTTAGTAAACACCTCAACACTTAAAGACTGTTTGATTATCGCAACAGTAAGCAATATTAGATTACTTTAAGGTGTCATTATCACATATAGATAAATACTAATTATTTGTCACGACAGCAAGGCTATTACCCTATTAAGTGTAACAGCTGACTGCGGTCAATGGTTAAACCAGATTCTCAGGCCATGTGATAACAGTTCTCCTTCAGCAAGATCAAATACAGTAAGTTGAAAACCCCCAATCAAGTGTCATTAGCATGCAACACAATATGACTGCAGTGTTTTAAAAAGCAGTTTTCGGTACAGAATTAAGAAGTTCATAGTGTACAGGTCAGTGCAACTTACAGTCCAGCGGTAGAGACACACACAGCTGTGTTTGCTTTCATCTGTCACAGCTGCCAGCAGAAACAAGATTGTCTTCTGAGCTTTGACCTACATCACGAGCACCATGCATTTTGACCTTGAAACAATACAAAAAGTTAGACTTCGGGGCTAAAAGTAAATAGTATTTGAAATATGAACCCAGGGCTGAAGCTCAAGAGGGTACAGTAATGTTGTTAATAGGAAATGAGGCTTTAATGTAGATGTGAACGTCGTTGCAGGGGTCTTGCAGATGGCTCAGAGGAAGACAGCTGGCCAGTGTGAAGACAGTGGCATGGATGATTTCCCTCAGCGATGCTCTACACAACTTCATTGACGGACTGGCCATCGGCGCTTCGTTCACCGTGTCTATTCTCAGCGGCTTTAGCACTTCTATCGCTATCGTCTGTGAGGAATTCCCTCATGAGCTGGGTAAGAGAAATACAGTGAGTTTACTCAGCCGGAAATGTTGTCCATATGCCAAACCACCTCTGTGACTATTGCCCTTTGAATGTTCACCTTTACTAAAAGTGGAGAGTGAAAAAAAACATGTGAAGCATATTTGCGTTCTGTCTCCCCCTGTAGGCGACTTCATTATCCTACTAAACGCAGGGTTGAGTGTTCCACAGGCCATCTTCTTCAACCTGCTGTCTGCTATGTCCTGCTACGTGGGCCTGGTCCTGGGTATCTTGTTGGGTAGCGCTTTTGCCCCCAGCATCATCTTTGCCTTCGCTGGTGGCATGTTCCTTTACATCTCCTTGGCTGATATGGTAAGAACAGTATGGGTCACATAACATTTGATCACATTCATCATGAAACAGATTAAGTACTGGAAAGCAACAAAGCAAATAAACAAGTCTTAAATTAAGTTTACTTGAGAAGCGAAATGATGCAAGAGGTCTTTTAGAAAAAACTTCTAAATTGAGTTCATGCTTAGAACAACTTAATATTTAGTTATTTTGCTTCTCAAGTAACTATGTCTTGATTTAAGAATTTTTAGACATTTGTATGGGGGAAAAAAAGGAGAAAAATACTGAGTAAGAAAATTGTTTTTTGTATTTTCTTTTTCTTTTCTGAGAATCCTGAAAAAAGTGCCACGTTTCCGCACAAATATTAACTGTTTCAAATTGGAATATTAGAATGATTTCTGTAGGATCATGTGACACTGAAGACTGGAGTAATGGCTGCTTTGCCATTACAGAAATAAATTAAATAAATAAATTAAACAATACATTTTTAAATATATTAAAATAGTAAACACCTATTTTAAATATTACAATATTTCAGTTACTGTATTTACTGTATTTTTAAACAAATAAATGCAGCTTTGGTAAGCATGAAAGACTTAAAAAAAATCTTTTCAAAGAATTAAACCCTTTAATTTTTTAACAGTAATTCAGTGCTAGCATTTTAACTTAAAGCATTTAGGTTTTTTTCTCCTATGATTTGAGCTAAATAAGAAACATGTTACCATTTTTAAATATCACAATATTTGAAACTTTTTACTGTATTTTTGACCTAATAAATGCAGTTTTGGTGAGCATAAAAAAAAAAAAAAATCAACTTTTAAATGGAACGGTAATGGACCCTTACGCATTCCAATGGTCATCAACATTTTAAATCCTTGAAAGTTTTTATATTTTGATTTTTTAAAAAATGTATGTGCATTTACAACACTATCATTTGTACTACATCACCTCTGCATCAAACTACGAAAAAACTAGTTAACGCTAATGCGAGGGTGTTTCCAATCGGAGAGTGTGTCAATCAGAGATACGGTAAATTTGACATTATCTCTTCTGACTGCCGTTATCAGTCTCTCTCAGTTTTTTTCTTTTTTTGAAAGCCGTGAAGACTTACGCAGCTGAGAAACCCGGAAATATGAAAAAGGTCCATTCACTGCTAGCATTTCAGCATTTAGCATTTTTTTTCCCATGAATTGAGCTAAATAAGAAACATTATGCTACCTTTTTTGTCAGAATTTATTGTTTATTTTTAAATATCACAATATTTGAACGTTTTTACTATTTTTGATCAAATAAATGCAGAAATAAACCCTTTAATTTTTGAACAGAACAGTAATTCAGTGCTAGCATTTTAACTAAATAAACTTAAATATCACAGTATTTGAAAGATTTTACTGTATTTATGACCAAATAAATTCAGCTTTGTTGAGCATAAAATACATTTTTTTCTTTTTAAAAATCATCCCTTAAACTTTTGAATGGCACAGTACTGGACCCTTTTCACAAGACTTTGATGATGCGTTTAACGGTCATCAGCATTTTGATTTTTTTTAAAAATGTATGTGGGTCATTCCACGAAAATAGGTGCCTTTTGCATCCCTAAAAAATAATCAGACATAGATTTAACATAACAAATAAATGTGCAACTTAAAAACATAACAATACTATGTATGCTTTCATCAATATTAGTCAATTAAATATATATTTTTTAATAATTAAAATAGCATTTATGCTGGTAAGGATAAGGTTTTTGGCCTATCCCTCACAATTTTTTCTTTTTCAGCAGGACTTTTAATTTGCAAAATAAAGGCTATATTATATAAAATCACATTTGCATATTGTTCTAAATATAGTCTCATTGTTAAGCAATGTTTTTGCCATAAGCATGCATTTTTTTCTATAAAATATAAACGTGTTCCCTGATTTCATGTCAGCCCTGTTACCCTCATCAAAAAACCCTTGTAAAACCAGGATTTCAACGCTTAAAACAAAAGAATGTTTCTCTCGCTCCTCTATAATGTTCTATTTGGTTGACTGAGGGGAGGCCATCATGCAATATCAATGCTGTTACCATTTTTTAAATGTATTTCTTACATTTAATGTAATGAATATCTACAAGTAAAATCCTTTCAAAGTGTACAATATGTGCTTTTTTGAACTTGACTGTTAGTTAGCAGTTAGTAAATATGTTTAAAATTGTCAAACGTGTTACTTTTTCAAGTAACATGTTTTAACGTGGGTAACAGGGATGACATTGATTAGGTTTGACCGTGTTTTTAAAGATCATCTGTGTAAAATTCATTTTAAAGACCTCCTTCGGAAAATTATTGAACTAATGCCTGTATCATTTAGTAGCACATGAGTTCTAACTAAACTATAGTATCTAGTAACGCTTGTGTCAGTAACAGGGTTGACAAAAATATCAAAACATGAGGTAGAAAAATAGTCATAAAATAATAAATTACATGATCCTGAGATGGCACAATACAATTTCTTGTCATTTTAAGCTGTCTTCATTTCATGGATATTTAAAAAATATTGATTAAACATTTTATTTTTCAATTTTTTCAAGTGGAAAAGACACCAATTTCGTGAAATGACCCATGTGCATTTATAACACTATCATTTGTATTCCGTCACCTTTGCATCAATTTACAAAAAAACTAGTTAACGCTAATGCGAGGGTGTTTCCAATGAAGTGTCTATAGGAGGGACGGTAATTTTGACATTATCTCTTCTGACTGCCGTTATCAGTCTCTCTCAGTTTTTTTCCTTTTGTTGAAAGCGTGAAAAGACTATCGGCAAGTTTTTCTTTTGCTATTTGAGCAAATGGGAATGCAAAAAATATATTTGTGGCACTCTCCCATTAATTTCTCTTAAAGTTTACCTAAGTATGACAACTTTCGCTGCTGAGAAACCCAGAAATGTGAAAAAGGTCCATTCTGGACTCTTTTCACAAGACTGTGATGACGTGTTTCAACGGTCATCAGCATTGTAAATCCTTGAGTTTTTTTTTTTTTTTTTTAATGTATGTGCATTTATAACACTATCATTTGTATTCCATCACCTTTGCATCAAATTACAAAAAACTAGTTAACGTTAACGCGAGGGTGTTTCCAATGCTGCGTCTATAGGAGGGATGGTAAATCTGATATTATCTTTTCTGACTGCCATTATCAGTCTCTCTCAGCTTTTTTCCTTTTTTTGAAAGATGTGAAAACACTATTGTCAAGATTTTCTTTTGCTATTTGAGAAAATGGAAACGCAAAAAATATATTTGTAGTACTCTCTTATTCACTGCCCTTGAAGTTAACCCAACTATGACAACTTCCATTGGTGAGAATAAATTACTTAAAAAAACATTTTAAAGAAATAAATGCTTTAATTTTT
>JAHKKF010505788.1:0-10993 GCA_019740295.1 Labeo calbasu
TGTTTCCAACACTGATAATAAATCAGCATATTAGAATGATTTCTGAAGGATCATGTGACACTTAAGACTGAAGTAATGGCTAATGAAATTCTTTTTTGTAACAAGTCTTTAATGTCACTTTTGCTCAATTTAATGGATCCCTGCTGAATAAAAGTATAATTTAAAAAATCATACTGATCCCTAATTTTTTAACAGTAATGGATTTTCATAAATAGGCATGTTGGGGTCATAAAATAAAGCATAATGGGTCTAATGAGGCCTGTGAGGCACCTGTTGAATAAGGAGTAAATTAAATGAACACATAACACAACATAATAAAACATACTTGATTATTCACTAGATTAAATAGCACAAAGTGTCCATATACTGTTCCTGGCAACAGCTATGAGTCCAGAGAAGGTGGGTGCTGATGTGGGCCGTGTAAACTTATTCTAAGGAATGGTGGCCTTTTGGATACACAGCGTGGGCAGAAATAAATGAGAGAGTGCGGCTCGCATGACATTTTAGCACAGCGAGTCAATCCACATCCCTTACTGTGAGGATCTAATAAAAAAAATACAACTTTTATTACTTTGCATGCCTGTCAAATGAACAAGAGCATCATTTCAGAGAGAGATTGAAGGCTGTGTTATTTTTCATGGTGGATTGCAATGACATCGGAGACTCATGATAAGGTAATGATATTTCGCATCGCAAAATGGCATTGTAAGACAGCTCTTTCACAAGTTAATTAAATGAGAAAGACTGCCTATGAGAGGGGCCGCGGGAAGGGAATGAGGACAAATATGATGTTCTCGAGGGAAATGGTAGGCTAGATTTAAGAAAGATGCTGTTATCAACAAACGTAAGACATATGTAAACACGCTGTCTGTCAGCGAGGTTTGGATAGATGAAGCCTGTCATTCTTCTGTCAACACCTTCACGCGAACAAACGCATATTGAACAATGAGTTTAAGCATGAAGTATAAAAAGTACAACTGCTCTCGTATCTACTGACACAACCAAGCTAAATGTAACCCAGGGTTTTATAAAACAAATCAATCAAAAGAGAAATACCAATGCAGATACACATACAGTTCAACAGTTTACATACACCTTGCAGAATCTGCAAAATGTTAATTATTTTACCAAAATAAAAGAGATCATACAAAAAGCATGTTATTATTTAGTACTGACCTGAATAAGACATTGCACATAAAAGATTTTTACATATAGTCCACAAGAGAAAATAATAGTTGATTTTACAAAAATGACCCCGTTCAAAAGTTTACACACACTTGACAGCTGTGTTTTTTGTTTAGTGATAGTTGTTCAAGAGTCCCTTGTTCATCCTGAACAGTTAAACTGCCTGTTGTTCTTCAGAAAAATCCTTCAGGTCCCACAAATTCTTTGATTTTCCAGCATTTTTGTGTATTTGTGTAAGGTTCAAACACTCACTGATGCTCCAGATGGAAACACGATGCATTAAGAGCCGGGGGTGAAAACTTTTGAACAAAATGAAGATGTGTACATTTTTCTTATTTTGCCTAAATATCATAGATTTTTTTAATTTAGTACTGCCCTTCAGAAACTACAGAAGATACTTCCATGTTCCCCAGAAGACAAAATAAGTAAAATTTACCTTGATTTTCAAATTCAAAACGTTTTCACCCCCCCAGCTCTTAATGCATTGTGTTTCCTTCTGAAGTTTCTATTAATCTTATTCAGCAAGGATGGATTAAATTGATCAAAAGTGAAAGTAAAGACATTTATAATGTTACAAAATATATGCATTTTTAAATAAATGCAGTTCTTTTGAAACTTCCATTCATTAAAACCTGAACCCTGAAAAAAATATATTCTATACTTCTGTTTTACAAATAAATGCAGCCTTAGTGAGCATAAGAGATTTCAAAAACATTAAAAAGGCTTTTAAACATTTAAACGGTAGTGTACAAATATTGCTAAATATAATATGAGCTTTACTTTAGGGAGCAATCTTTTGCTTTCGGCTAAACGGTGTCTGATAATCTGAGCGAAGTTGCTAGTGCATATCAATGAATATCTGAAAGAAATGTGTAATCAAGACTGCTGGAGTGTCATTCCAAACTGTTCCAGCTCAGTTTAACCTTTAGTTATGAAATTCCTCACAATGTGCATGGGCTCAGAGCTAATTAGTATTATATCACACTTTCTGCAGCATTCTACATGCAACTTGTGCTGACTTCATCGCTATCCTTTGGGTTTTCCATTCATCTGTGTCTCTCCTACAGCAGTCTGATTTAATGAGACTGACCAAATTTTGATACAGCCACAGTTGTGAATATCAAATGCCGAGTATACGCTCATTTCAAATTAATGCATCTTCTAGAACAAAAAAAAGAGAAAAGGCACAGAGCATTGCAAAATACTCCAAATTCGAGTTGACATCTTCCCTTCAGCACTTTTAACACTAGTTGTCTGAATTACAAATTGACAGATTTGTATGCTATGCTATGTGCGCTGGGTTTACATTACATATGGGATTGGATTTAAAACAAAACAGAACTTGGATATTAAAAAACAACCAGTGGAAATTGGTCTCAAGGCTCAGGTTTTGCAGTTTGAGATGCTCGTGACATGAAAACAGGATGCAGAATTAAAAGGAAACAGAGCAAGAAAACTTTCGTGGCCTGAGGTGAAATACAAGGTGAGAACTGAGGGGTGGTAAACAAAGAGTTGAAAGATACCCGCTCTTGCATTCTCATCCTCATTTCTTCCGTTGAAACAAGAAGAAAGGAGAGACAGAAACTGCCAGCTGTACCCTAAAAAAGTGACAGTGTGATATATTGTGACTGCGCCGGCGGAAATTTTAATTACCCGCTGTAACCTTTGTGTCACTAAGATATATCTAATCCAGTCTTGAACAAAGCCTTATTCGGCATTCTCTTGTTAGAGTAAATGAAAAAGACAAAGTTAATTTAAATATAGGATTTGACGAGAGGGGGAAATGAGAATGAGAGAGATATAAGTGCAGAACAAACTTTGAAGTAGCAAAGCTTTCCCCGCCTGAGGGAGGCTTGCATGTTGCCCCTCCTGAGCAAGGGTTAGTGTGAGTGACTTTGAAGATCACAGTGATGCCAGAACAGTCTGCGTGAGCCTCGCCAGCTACGACGGAAGAGAAGAGCACTATCTCTTTCTCCTTCTGTCTTCTCCTTTCATTCTGTCCCTCTACCATCAGGCTCGCTCTCTGCATCGCTTGCAGGTCCCTCGCCCTCGACAGGGCAGGACTTCTTTTCATAACTTCATAACTTCTTTTCTTGCCTCACACAGAGTACAACACGGCCTGGCCGATACTTCAGCTCTTATTCTACAAAGGCAAACCCCTGGGACAGCCGAAATTCAGCTTAGAGCTTTACAGAAAAAGTCCATTCTGCTATTATTTAATCACCCTCATGCTGTTTCAAACCCATTTGATTTCTGTTTTGTACTTCTGACTTTTTTTAAACATAAAAGATTAAGATCATACTGACATTTTATTTAATATAATGAAAATGATTAAGGACTGGGGCTGTCAAGCTCCAAAATGACAATAAAAAATACATGCACAATAAAGGTATCAAACTGATCGATTCAGCTCTTGCACTGTATTCCACACCTACTGAATTTGTAAGAGGAACATTCCCAATTAATGGAAAAACACTTTCAAAAAGTAAAATTCTGTCATTAGTTATTCAACCTCATGTCACTACAAACCCGTAAGACTTTTGTTCATCTTTGGAACACAAACTAGGATGTTTTTGATAAAATAGTTTTTGAAACTGACACATTTAAGGTCTATAAATGTAGTAAGGACATTGTTAAAATAGTCCATGTGACTTCAGTGGTTCAATCTTATTTTCATGAAGCTACGAAAATAATTTTTGTGCGCAAAGAGAACACAAATAACTACTTTTAAAGTCGTTTTTTATTTGTAGCTTCATAAAATTATGATTGAATCACTGATGTCACATGGACTATTTTAATGATGTCCTTACTATCTTTCTGGGCCTTGAACATGGTAGTTGCGTTGCTGTTTATGCAGGGTCAGAAAGCTCTCATATTTCATCAAAATATCTTAATTTGTGTTCTGATGTTGAACGAAGGTCTTACGGATTTGGAACGACATGAGGGTGATTAAATAATGACTGAATTTTCATTGTTGGGTGAACTATCCCTTTAACTTTCATTTGAACGATGACAAGAGAAGAAAGGTAGCCATGACCACATTATGAACTAACTTTTCTTTCGAGTCCTGATCGAATCTTTTCAATGAATCGATCAGGACTGCATTTCTCTAAAGCACCAGAAGCCAAAGCAGACTGTAAGGATCACTGGTGCCAATGGTTTCTACTTTGGTTTGTTCTGCATTTGAAAAACACAGTCCTGAATGATTTGTTTACAAATGAAACTGATGAAGGTCAAGAGTTCAGTTCACGCATTCTCTGATCTGGCTGTTTACCTAAAGGGCTTTTTCACACTAAAATTACAATTCTGTCATCATTTACTCACTCTCATGTCTCTCCAATGACTTCCAGTGTATTCACAAAAACACTAAGACATTTCCCCCATTTTCCACAGAAAAAAGTCATACAGGTTTGGAACAACATCAGTAAATTGGAAGTTTAAATTTAACACATATTAGGAACTTATATTTTGGTCTGTTTGTCACAAAGGCATTGTATGACTTCAAACGACATGCAATACAAAGCATACACTGTATAGACTACCTTTAGGTGCTTTATGGTCCCTTTTTGAAGCTTGAATGCTCCAGACACCATTCAGTGTAATTACCTGAACATTTTCTGAGCTCAGAAAGTGCTGTGTATTGACTATGAGTATTCTTTGATGGCTACATGACAGAAAAAACATAGTATTGGTAACAGTTTTGATAGCTAGTCACTACTCCTACTGCCTATATGTAAGCATCACAGAAGTGATAAATTCTCTACCTTTACTACAACTTACAGGTCTAGCTCCTGCGTCAGCAGCATCACACACATACATTGTGGTACTTTCCTGAATGCGCGTCAAAGGCTGACAGAGAAAACAAGAAACTGTTGAATAAAGTCATTATTTTTGTTGTCTTTGAGCACAAAAAGCATTCTCGTATCTTCAAAAAATTACAGTTGAACCACTGATGTCACATGGACTATTTTAACTCTTAAATGCATGAATGTCTCGTCAATCATTATTACATATTCAGGTCTTTAGTGACCCGGACCTATATATCCAGCACCGACAGATCTCTAACTTCTGCAATAGCAAAAAACTCTCTTGATATTGTACAAACAATTACAGAAGAATAAAATAAAGCATATTTTGTTACCTTTTGAAACTTAAAAGGATTCAGTTTGAGCAGATGACTGTACCACCGCCGTCATCCTCAGAGCGCACTTCCACAGTGCATTCAGCATCTGGCTCATATTCGCGATCTCAACCACATTCTCAAAACTATCGTTTTCAATGACTTCAAAGTCAATATTTTCATTGCTGGCAGCTTATTCACCACATCCACTATCAAATAACAGTGACATTCATATTTTACTGCACAAAGTTATTGCTCTGCAGTAAAGCCATTCAAACCAGATCGATTTTTGCTGCAATTTGTGCCTGCAATAATTATGAGTGAAACATCAGGTCATTATTGTCCATCAAACAGTGCCACCTCGAGGAATAAAGGTGAATTGCACATATCGAGTCATCAGATATTTACAGATTGCTGCGCACGTAAAATGTACTTACACTATTACACACCTATATTGTTTATAATTAATAAATTAAGGAATACTAAGAAAGTTGATGTCAAACTTCATAGGGGTCATCGGATGCCCATTTTCCACAAGTTGATATGATTCTTTAAGGTCTTAATGAAAAGTTTATAATATACTTTGGTTAAAAATGATAGTGTAAAACAACACCCTTTTTACCTTGTCAAAATGAGCTCTTCAAAATTCATCCCATTCTGATGGATTGTTCCTTTAAATGCAAATGAGCTCTGCTCGCTCCGCCCCTCTTTTCTCTCTGTGGAGTGATGAGCCTGTTTACTTTAGCCGCATTAAGCGCATTTAGCAGCGAAACTTGCTAACTAGCACATTATTAGGAAAGGTGATTGCAGAGATTCATAAAAAAAAACCTTATACTCACTTCTGCTGTAGGTGAAGCTAGATCACAAATGATTTGCGCCAACATAGACGCTTTTATGTAGATCGGGAGGCACATTGCTTTCACAAACAAATGTAATCCACGGCATCTTCAGCGGCTCAGATGTTGGGAGTAAATGATGACCACTATGTTCATAATCATATCCACCTCAATCACTCAGTCGGAGATATTCTTGTATTACTTACATCCCTGCTCCAGCATCGAAACAATGGAGGTCGGACTGTTACAGCTGATGTAAAGCAGGTCTGAGGTAAGATGCTCATGTCAATCAACTGTCGTGGGAGCGGCCTCTGTTGGTGTGACGCCACACCGACAGGCATCTGAGAATGACTCGATTTGAAAAAGCGGATATTATTTTTACAAGATTATTTAAAAAACACTGCATGGATTTTTATAATTATAGGGATACACTGCCAACACACATTAATGTTCAAACAACTTTGCATCCCGTGACCCCTTTAAAAAAAAATGAACGAGGGAGAGATGATGTCCCGGGTCGCTAAAGACCAAAAGTATGCATTTACGGGTTAATGATGTCCTTACTACCTTTCTAGGCCTTGATTAATGACAGAATTTCATTGACATTTTCTGAAGAAATATTTCAAATCTTTATCTTTACCACAACTTACAGGTCTATACAGTACATTTACAAACTGATGTGCTAGTGTTCTCGTTCACAACTAAAACATTTACTATTTCTTGATACACAAATTCTAATAATGCATAGACACTACTATTCAGGATAGAGTGCAAATTAAGCAGTGCCTATTCTTTGCTTCCATTTTATTAGACCACAAAGGTATCACAGTTACTACAAGATGTGTTCCAGCTGATTGCAAAAGCTGCATTTGATAAAAAAGCAGAAGAGCTCACATACATTTATGTTTGCCAAGGGATTCCACATCTCCCAGCTCCAATCCCCTAGCGAGCCTCCTAGAGCTTTATGATTCAATACACCCATCGCACTATGTCAGTATCCCTAAAAAAAAAAAACAGTGCGGTAGAACTGGTTTCTCAAGGGTAAACACATTCTTTTCTCTATCATTGGGCCTGAGGCGGACCTGTCTAAAAGAACACAGTATACATGAACAGCTCTATCTTGAATAAGTCTTCAGTTGTGGTGTCCAGAAGTGGGCTTGCTTTGAGCAGCGGTGCCGGATGCTACACTTCCGCTCCCCAGTGTTTGTGGGTCTCAGGTGGGCACAGTTGACAGTGACCGGTCACGGCATGCTGCCTGGCACCATTACGGGAAGCCATCACACAGCAGCACGATGGGAATTATTTATGGCCCAGAGGACGATGGCAAAAACTGGAGCTAGCCTTCTGGGTGCGGTGTGACAGCCTGCTAAATCACCATCCTACTGCAGCATCTAACGCTAGCTCGGAAACTCTAGCGTCGAGTGAATTACCAGCCCCAAGAGAAAACAGCATGATGAATTCATTCATTAGGGTGCTTTATTTCTGATAAAACCCTTGAGGCCACGCGTAGACCCCTCGCAAATAACAGGCAGCGGCCCACATTTCAGTCCAGCCTGTCAATGCGAAAAGATCGCTGGGTTAAAAAAATCACCATGTGACTGTATTAACTTGTTTGTTCAATTTCCAGAAACCACATAAGTTCTTCAACCACCCAGCAGTGCGAACAGGTAGAGCTCGGTGTAATTTATATGCCGGCATTCATGTGTGGGACATTATCCTTCATGGGGGGCACTAAATTTTGAAGCCTTCCGTCTGCTGACAGAATGAAGTGGAAATAGTGAGGATATTTACCTAATATTACCACACTTTTCACTGCTGTGGTGCCAGTCACACACATTATACCATCTCAAGAAAAAGCCACACAAAGTGGGTGAGCTTTTATTTGTGTTGATAATGTGCATAAGGTACGTGACACTAAAGAGGCCCCTCTCTACTAGAGTAGTACTCGTGAATGATTTATCTCTCCTTTAGCATGGGCTATTTACTGCTTCTCTCAGATTCCAGCTAGCAGCTATACGACTAGTAATTAATTCTGGTTTCTGCAAACATCCTGGTGCTTTGATAAATTAGCGTGACTAAGTTTTGCGGGGTCATTTAATACGTCAACTATCCCGACTGTATTTCTCAACTCGTAGATACGTGACGGTTCTTAAAACACTCAACCTCACTCAAGAGTATCCTCTGAATATTCAGCTGTTCCAGAAACAAATCAGCAAAAAATAATTAAGGGGTTCAATCAAGCGAATAATTACATTGATTGATTCATATGAGAGCACACTGGCACTTCAGAGTCGCGAAAGAAATACAAGGATGCTTAGGAACAAGTTAATGAAAAGACAAGGTGCTCAGCCAATGAGGAAGAAAAAAAAGATAGCCTCACATGGAAAGGCCACGTTTAATAGCTCCTAACCCCTGGCGGGGATCTGAGCTAAGCCAAAATAAGGCTTGGTCTGCACCCAGCCTCAGCATTTTGTGGAGAGGATTAATTCAATCGTAATTAAGGGTTTGGTTGTGGCTTCTCTTGAAGCAGCAGTGGCTGTGCTTTCTTTTCCTGAGTGGGATGAATTAGCCTGAGGCTCAGATGTTTAGTCTGAGACTCTACAACCCTTAGCTGTGACCTACCGCTGAAAAGCCCAGCGTGATACAAAGATCTCTTTTACAGACTTTGAAAACATATGTAAGAACAGTTTTCACTTTACTATTATTGTAGCACTTATCTAGCATTTATAGCTTTCAGACTGACCTGAAATAGGGCAGATGCCAGTTGTTTTAACGAATAAACAAATAGATAAATATAATTATAATTAAGCAAATGTATGAGCAAAATAATCTGTTGCAGAGTTTTACATTAACCTGAAGGGATTACTTTTGCAATAATGACCAGAAAGGACAACTGCAAAATATACAGTAAATACAATAACAATAAACCATTATTTAAAAAATAAATAAATAAATGATGCCAGATTACCATGAATTAGCAATCAGAACAAAGTATTGCAGTTTTCTATATCTAAATCTAGGCCATCACACAAACCAGAACAAAGTATTGGAGACTTCTCACAATTATTTTAAGATGGTAACTTACAATATTTTGTGTGTGTGTGTGTGTGTGTGTGTGTTCATTTACATATTCATATAGTGCACTGTAGAAAATATTTTTAGAAATATCAGAAATATATATTTAGAAATATAGAAGCCATTTTCCGCCACTAAAAAAAATATGTAAAAAAAAAAAAACATTTTTTAAAGTCATAATTGCGAGTTACTTAATTAAACTCGCAATTCTAAGAAAAAAATTACAATTGCGAGTTTGTGTCTCACAAATCTGATTTTATAACTAGCATATGCAAGTTTATTTCATGCAATTCTGAGAAAAAAAGTTAGATTTGCGAGTTTGTATCTCGCAATTCTGACTTTATAACTAACAATTTTATACTGCCCAAATCTGGCTTTATAACCCGCAAGTTTATACTACGCAATTCAAACTTAATTTCCCAGAATCACAAGTTTATTTCTCACAATTCTAATAAAAAAGTCACAACTGTGAGATATAAACTTGCAATTCTGAGAAAAAAAGTCAGAATTGCGAGTTTATGTCTCACAATTCTGACTTCACAACTAGCAAATGCAATGTTTTATAACACACAATTCTGAGAAAAAAAGTTAGATTTGCGAGTTTGTACCTCGCAATTCTGACTTTATAACTTCCAAGTTTATATTACGCAATTCGGACTTAATTTCTCAGAATCACAAGTTTATATCTCATAATTCTAAGAAAAAAGTCACAATTGTGAGATATAAACTCGCAATTCTGAAAAAAAAACTTAAAATTGTGAGTTTATGTCTCACAATTATGACTTTACAACTAGCAGTTGCAAAACGCAATTCTGCCTTTATAACTCACAAGTTTATTTTATGCAATTCAGACTTAATTTCTCAGAATTGCAAGTTCATATCTCATAATTCTAAGAAAAAAGTCACAATTGCGAGATATAAACTCGCAGTTCTGAAAAAAAAGTCAGAATTGTGAGTTTGTACCTCGCAATTCTACATTACGCAATTCTGCCTTTATAACTTGCAAACTTATTTCATGCAATTCGGACTTAATTTCTCAGAATCACAAATTTTATGTAATTTTATGTACACTGCCCTCCAAAAGTTTGGAAAAACCTCTGGCAAAGTGTGGTTTTGGACGATATCAGCATAAGTCCTTATCATTTTTTGGTGCAAATACATTAAAGTAACTTGACATTATCATTGAAGACCAGCAATAATCATTTTCATTTTGATTACATAATAATGGCAATACATACATGTCAAAGTCAGACATGCCCCTTTGCCAGTTGTGATGCCTGGTTACTGGTTTAAACTTGGCCCAGGTTTTTTAAAGATTTTTGACTCAGCACACCTTAATAGCTTCAACAACTGATTGCCAATTAAGTTTAGAACACAATGAATTTAGGCCCAGATTATGCAGAGCTGTAATAGCTGCTAACGGTGTATATTGTGATGAATCGGAAATTCAAAAAAGAAAAAGTAGTTTTTTCTATGTATAAACTGTTTATGTAATAAAATACGTTTTTGTAGTTTGTGTTGTCCCTTGTCAGTGCAAAATTATCACAAATTAAAAAGGATTCATGCTAATATTGTCCAAAACCCCACTTTTCTATTGTGTTTCCAAACTTTTGGAGGGCAGTGTAAATCTCATAATTCTGAGAAAAAGTCAGAATTGTGAGATGAAAAGTCACAATTATCTTTTTTTATTTTTTATTCAGTGGCAGAAACGGACTTCCATAAATTATTGGTGTACATTTTACCAAAACAAAATAAAAAACACTATTTCAGTCTTATT
>JAHKKF010505789.1:0-38794 GCA_019740295.1 Labeo calbasu
TTAAAATAACAGGATTTTCTGCTATTTATACTACTTATTGCAAATAGTGGCAATTATCTGCATTGATAAGTACATATTGAAGTACATTATAAAACAGTATGCAGTAATGACATATTAAGTGTAAATTATCATTTTAATTTAAATTATTAAATGGATGCCATCTTATTGGGACAATATAAGCCCTCCCTACACCTACCCGATAGTTTATTTTCAAATTTTGATTATTTCCGTAATTTCCATTGAAAATAAATGCCTTTCTGGTGTGATATGAGATTTGAAAAGGGAATAAAAAAGTGCGGCAAAAGGCACATTCAAACCCGGGTCGATCACGTCATGATTATGGAACGCGCTTTACCATCTACGCCACTGAAGCTGTTGTTAGACTATCGTCTTTTGTAGTGTTGACTAGTCCAATCACACATTGGTGGGCGGAGTTAATGTAAATAGCCTCTGCCAACAAGGCGGGCTATTTGCACTGACTCTGTAAATAGACACCAAATCCAAATATGGTACTCCCCAGTACTCCGACCAAGAACTGAAGTTCTGCATCTTAAGTAGTTTGAAACATGACAAAAATAGATGTGAAGTTGACTCTTACCTAAGTTATGGGCAGAGACAGCTCCTGATTGGCCAGGTGGTTGCTGAACTTTAGTGCGAATGATCCTGCAGCAAAGTAAGAGCAAACAGGTATTACCATGTGTTCAAGGTTTACCATGCAAGGTGCCGTGTGTAGGGGTGTGTGTGTACTTTATATCCTTTAATATAAGTATGCAAGCATGTGAAATGTGTGTGTGTGTGTGTGTGTGAAGTGGCTCATGCAGGCTGACATGGCAGCAGAGTCTCACACTTCTTGCATGGCTGCTCAAGCAAAGCACCTTTCCCCTCTCCTCCACATCTCTCTCTCTCTCTCTCTCTCTCTCTCTCTCTCTCTCTCTTGCTCTCTCTCTCTCTCTCTCTCTGAGAAAGGTTGTCATTGTACACATGCTGTTGAACCAGTGAGCTGGACACTGCTCATGAATATGTGTTTCTTCTTACGCCACAGACTCAGTCCCGTTGTTTTCCTTTATCTGCGTCTCTCTCCCTCCATTCTTTCTGTCTCTTCTCTGTGCATTGCTCCATCCGTTTTCTAATCTATCGATTACCTTCTTCTCAAAAATAAAGCGGTTTACACACATATAAAGTACTATTGGAAAGTTTGAGGGTAATTTTTAAACATGTTTGTCTCTTACATCTTTTAGTCTTAAGTCTTTTATGCACACCAAGGCTGCATTTGTTTGATCAAAAATAGAGTAAAAACTGCTAAATTTTAAGTATTATTATAATTTCGAATAACTGTTTTCTATTGTAATGTATTTTAAAATGTAATATATTTCAGTTATGGCAAAGCTGAATTTTCAGCATCATTTTCCAGGCTTCAGTGTCACATGATCCTTCAGAAATCATGTGAATATGATGATTTGGATCTCAAGAAACATTTATTATTATTATCCATGTTAAAAACGGTTGTGCTGCTTAATATTTTTTTGTGGAAACTGTGCTAAATTTTTTTTCAGGATTCTTTGACTAATATAAAATAAAAAAAGAACAGCATTTATTTGAAATAGAAGTTTTGTTATATTGTTATAAATGGCTTTACTGTCACTTTTGTTCAGTGTAATGCATCCATGCTCAATAAAAGTATTATTTTTTTCCAAAAAAAAAAAATCTAACTGACCCCAAACTTTTGAACAATAGTACCCAAATACTATCAAATGTTAGCAAAGTGTAGCACTACCACATTCGGAAAATACACTTTAAACTTGTTTAACCTAATAAAAACAGTTACATCTTTAGTTTTATTCCTTTACATTTTAAGAAAAACAAAGTGAATGAACTTACTGATGATGAAATCGACTGAACAAACAGACATCAAATAGACAGAAATGTTTGTGACAAGTTAACTGGATGATTTTTTACAGTGCACACACACCTGTTGATTGAGCTTACGCTGGGCACGCTGTCATTGTCACACACTCTCTCTGCCAGCAGTCTGTCTCGGATCTCCCAGGCAAACATGGTGGGATTTTGGCGTTTGTAATCAGCGATTTTGTCGACGACTTTGGGTGTAGCAACCTTTGGTTTGGAGCCTCCGATCACCCCTGGTCTAATGCTGCCTGTCTCATAGTACCTGTGGAGCAGACAGATAGAGAGCTGTATATCACTAGAAGTAGGAATACATGCTTATCCAGTGTCGTAGGCCTGGAATGTCAGCGCACAGTTGCTTACTAGTAACACAAACACAAAGAACAACACATACGTGCAAAAGAAATAGCAGTCTATTCAGCCTATTTACAAAAAACAGCTGGAAATGAGCACTGTCAAAGCTTATATTTTAGACATACACACAGGAATTATAAAACAGGTCCTGCGGCCAGTTGCATAAACCTAGCCTCTGTGTTAAGTCAGTGTCTTAAGAACCTGATCTGACTGACTAGCAGCTATCCAAGTGGTAATCAGTCTAATTTTATGGATTCAACATAGACTAATCTATGTTTTATATAACAGAATTTTTTAAATTCTAGAATATATTGAAAATGGGTAATTATTCTAATAACTTTGTTTTTGTATGTGGTACATTTTTTCCCTGGATTCTTTGATAAATAGAAAGTTTAAAATAACAGCATTTATTTGAAATATTGTAGCATTTTAAATACATTTGTAGCATTATATATATTTTACTATCAATTTTGATACATTTAATGTATCTTTTTTCAATAAAAGTATTTATTTCTTACAAATAAAAAGTAAAATCTTACTGACCCCAAACTTTTGAAAGGTGGTGTATTCTATGATAGCATTTATATATGTTATGATTAATAGATAGTAATCCCCTTATTAACCAAATTAATGTGTATTGGGAATTGTATTATTAATATTAGTTAATTAACGTTATCTCATACTCTCATATGAAAGGAATACTCTGAACAACAAAACCAGTCATAAGTAGCACAGGTATATTTGTAGCAATAGCCAACAATACACTGTATGGGTCAAAATTATCAATTGTTCTTTTATGCCAAAAATCATTAGGGTATTAAGTAAAAATCATGTTCCATGAAGATATTTTGTACATTTTTTTCCGTAAATATATCGAAACTTATTTTTTGTTTAGTAATATGCATTGCTAAGAACTTCATTTGGACAACTTTAAAGGCGATTTTCACAGTATTTAGATTTTCTTGCACCCTCAGATTCCAGATTTTCAAATAGTTGTATCTCGGCGAAATATTGTCCTATTCTAACAAACCATACATCAGCTTTCAGATGAAGTATAAATCTCAGTTTTAAAAAAGTGATCCTTGTGACTGGTTTTGTGGTCACATATGGCATCTTATCAAGCAGCAAGTCAGGTTGTGTGTTACAGTAATTTTTACCAAGGTTAAGGGAGTTTTAAGTGCTTCGCTTCATCTCACGTGTCTAACTGCTTTAGTTTAGTTAAGGTCCAACACACAAACATAAACCAAAAGCGCAGCCATGAAAAGCTCACCAAAATGAGCATGCAGAAAATTCCCTCATTAACAAGAGAGCAGAGTTAGTCATACGCCTTATTTACTCAAACCTCACTTGCAGCCCACATATTAGTGTGTTTTCTGCCTGAGCAGTAAGAGGGAGGGAAGATATTACCACACACACACACACGCACACACACACGGAGCGCCGCAGTAACGGTTGAGTGAGTTGGACCGGGGCTGGGGGAAGAGGGTTGAGGCAAAGGAGAACAATGGGAAACACATTTTTTTGATATAGCTAAAGGCTCTAGCACTAATCCACACCTTTATCCATTCAAATTCTGTCCTCCCCCTTAACCCCTTCCTCCCTCTCCTTCTCTCTTTCCTCCTCTCTCTCCCTCTCTCTGTCCTTCCAGCCATCCCTCCCTCCTCGGGAGACGTATGGTGCCAGTGTCATTTTGATGCAAATGTAAAATGTGATGAATCTTTTCTTTTTTGTCCCAGAAAGACAGAAAGAAAAGACGGCGCTTTGACTTTGGCTTCGGTGCGAGATTTGAGAATTTTTGAATTTCAACGTGTCTTCTTTGAAAAGAAGCGCTGAGTCAGCTTCAACTTGAACCGACGGCAGAGGGAATATCAAGCCAACGGACAGCATTCATCAGTGTATGGATATTTCAGAAATTGATATTTATTATGGATTAAGTAAAAGTTGACCAAAGGAGGGTTGGAAAGCATTTAAAGGCAAGACTCCAAACACATACTGGCCCCACTGTTTGAATGCAATAGAGGACATTAAGCTGGTTTCCCAGGCAAAGATTAAGCCTAGTTCTGGATAAAATAGCACGGGCGATAGAGATTCTCTATTCAAAATCCTTTTCAGTCTGGGACTAGGCAAACTCTGTGTGTGGGAACTAATCCACAGTGTCTGATAGCACACAAACGTGTTTGGCCAGCGTTAGATTGCCAGTACATTGTCGCACAAAATAATCATGTATTATCTCAAGAAACTGTCATTTGACCATATGATGAAATATGAGAGGCCCAGGATGTCAAATGCTGGGTTAAAAACAACCCAGTGCTTGGTGAAATATGGACAAACTCAGCAACTGGGTTGTTTTGACCCAGCAGTTAGTAGTTTTATTTTACTGAACTATTGCTTAAAAATTACCATATGTTTTGCTTAAAATGAACCAAAAATAGGTTGGAAATTAACATATATTAATATGTTACCCAGCGTTGAATGAAATATGGACAAACCCAGCGAATGGGTTGTTTTGACCCAGTGGTTGGGTTAAATGTTTAACCCAACCTTCTGGGTAGTTTTATTTTACTCAACTGTTGTTTAAAAATTACTATATTTCTTGCTTAAAATGAACTAAAAATAGGTTGGAAATGAACATTTATTAATATGTTACCCAGTGCTGGATGAAATACGGACAAAACCAGCCACTGGGTTGTTTTGACTCAGCCGTTGGGTTAAATGTTTAACCCAAACTTCTGGGTAGTTTTATTTGACTCAACTGTAGCTTAAAAATGACTATATTTATTTCTTATAATGAATCAAAAATAGGTTGGAAATGAACATATATTAATATGTTACCAAGCGTTGGATGAAATATGGACAAACCCAGCCACTAGGTTGTTTTGACCCAGCAGCTGGGTTAAATGTTTAACCCAACCTTCTGGGTAATTTTCTTTTCCTCAACTGTTGCTTAAAAATTACCATATTTCTTGCTTAAAATGATCCAAAAATATAATGTAAACTTACATTTATTAATATGTTATCCAGCACTGGATAAAATATGGACAAACCCAGCAATTATGTTGTTTTGACCCAGCGGTTGGGTTAAATGTTTAACCCAAACTTCTGGGTAGTTTTATTTTACTCAACTATTGCTTAAAAATGACAAGATTTATTGCTTAAAATGAATCAAAAATAGGTCGGAAATTATATATTTATATGTTACCCAGCGCTGGATGAAATATGGACAAACCCAGCGATTGGATTGTTTTGACCCAGCAGTTGGGTTACGTGTTTAACCCAACCTTCTGGGTAGTTTTATTTTACTCAACTACTGGTTAAAAATTACAGTATTTCTTGCTTAAACTGAACCAAAAATTGGTTGGAAATTAACATTTATTACTATGTTACCCAGCGCTGGATGAAACATGGACAAACCCAGCGACTGGGTTGTTTCGACCCAGCAGTTGGGTAAAATGTGCATATTTTACCCAGCGCTGGGTTGTTTTTAACCCAGCATTTTTTTTGTAGTCACATGTTTATTATAATATTGTGCAACTCTTGTTAATCTATAATTACAGCTTTTTGAGCTGCATGAAGTGAGTTTAAAAAAACAACTAGACTACCATTTTAATGTTTTTTTCAAGTCTATAATTTTGTGAAATATTATTCAAATTTCATTTTAAAAAAATACATTTTTTATTTTAATATATTATAAAATGTATCTTTTTCCTGTGATGGCAAAGCTGAATTTCTTAGCATTATCCATTTTGAAAAGTTGTGTTGCTCAGTATTTTTGTGGAAACCAAGAAACAGTTTTTTTTTCCACCATAGTTCTTTGATAAAAAGAATGTTCATTAGAAAAAACTGAATTTTTGTAACATTATAAAGGTACTTACCATCAATTTAATTTGTCATGGCTGAATAAAAATAATTTCTTTTAAAAAAAATTACTGACCCAAAACTTTTAAAAGGAAGCGTACTTCTCAATGTTTTACATGTATTATAGACAGCATGAGGATATGGGAGTAATAGAAACCACACAAAACAGTACAATGGTACTAATATAGTACTAAATGGTAAATATATACTTCATGTACCATGGTATTACCATTGTTATTACGTTGCATGCAAAGTACATGGTACTATTTTGATGTAAGCTCAAAAAGGCTTCTTCTTTACTTTTTTCTTTTACGATAAGCAGAACTCACCTGCCCAGTATCTTGCTGACGCAGCCGTGGCTGACCCGGAGCTGGCGGGAGATGTCACACGGACGTACGCCCTGATGGGCCAACTCTACTATCCTCTGCCTCACCACATCAGGCAAGGGCCGCCCGTTTACAAACACCCCACCCAGCTGATTCACCCCTCCATGCCCTGCAGACACAAACAGCAATAAAAGGAAACTGAGCAAATCATATCTTCCTTAAATACAGAAGCTGACACATAGTGGGCAAAAAGCGCTGCTGTCCCATCCTGTGTGTGCGTGTGTGTGTGTTTGACCTGAAGGTTACGATTATGCAGTCTCTTCCTCTCCTCTTTATCATATCACCCCTGGTGGTCACCTAGAGAACTGCACATGACCTCCTCACTCAAGTTAGTATTTGTATATGTGTGTCTGTCTGTAAACGTTGTTGTGTGTGTTTTTTACACAGTGGGTGGTGGGATGGACCTCCTTGGTGGGCTTAGACTTTTGGATACCAATTTTCTTTCATTCTTGTACTGTATATATTCATTAGAATTCAGTATCTTATCATCATTTCAGTGCAGAAGTCTACGTGGTAATCCAGTCAATCTGTCATATTAACATACTGATTGCTTCAGAAGGGGAACACACAAACACACATTTACACACACAAAAGAACTGGGGGGTGTCTGTTAATCCAAGCTACGGGGTAATGGATCTTAAATACATCCAAGAAGGCAATATCAAACAGACCTAACTGGCCTTGTGTGCCCATCACTAAATACATAAGTTCAGCTAACAGAAAATTAAAACCCAGCTACATGTCATTTTCAGTTTTTCAAGGCGGTAGGCTGAAAACCCCCCAGCTTTTTTATATTAAAAAAATACTTTACTGAGTGATTTGACCTGTTAGATTTCTGAGAGGTGTATTAGTAAGCCTTCGTTTTTTTACGCATTTCATTTCCTCTTTCATTTCACCTCTGTTAATGTTTTAATTTTCTTTTCTCTTTTCTTTCTTTTTATGCGTCTTTCAGTTACAGTTTATTATTTGAATACCCCTGAGCAAAATGATGAAGTCAGAGTCAACTAGCTAACTTGATTTTTAAAGATGTACATTAAAAATGAGGTGTGCAAATATTCCTCATTTGTAAAGTTGCTTTGGATAAAAGCATATGCAAAATGAATAGTTTATTTAAAACAAAATGTTTTGCATGTTTTGCTTAATCTCCTGTTTGAATTAAGAAAGGACTATGTATAGTATAAAATGTTTCTTCCTCTGAAAAAGCTTATTTAAGTTTAAAAATGTGTCACTTAGAATTTTTAAATCAATTTATATTGGATTTCTAAAACTTTTTCAACTGCAGCTAGTTACCAAGCACTGATTTACAGTTATGTACAAAATATGCATAAAATCTAATGATGCATAGAGCAAGTTTGTGTTGGAGTGTGTATGTGAAAGTAAATGTATGTGTGTTTGTTTGAATATAAGTGCGTGTCATAGAGAGAGAAAAGGCTGCAGTAGGGATTAAACGAAACAAGCTATTCAGATGTGATCTGACCAAGACTTTTCCCCGTTTCTTCTGCAAATACGGCTGGCTTATAAATCGAAGTGTTCCTAGAGCTTTGATTGATTTCGAGGCAGGTTCCGTTTAGAAATAGCGAGAGCGGCTGAAAGACATTCATGCTCCCCCATCCAGAAAATAAACCCGATTAGAGACGCTGCTCCATTACGATCCGCTATCGGCCGCTCCGATTAAACCGCTCCAAACAGAGCGAACCAAACGCCAGCAAAGCGACGTGACATCAGGCGTGCTTTAACAAACAGACTCACAGAAAAAAAAAAAAAAAACAAGTAAGGGACTACCTTCATTCATGCAGGGTAAATTTAATGTTTTTGTGAAAAAAAAATGCAGCATTACTATATTTAAAAAAAATAAAAAGAGTTTGTATTGAAAAAAAGTTCAACCATAGGCTAAAATTAAAGTAATAAATAAGACGTACAGTTGAATATGTTTTAAAGAGACGTTTTTTAATTCATCATTTGCTTACACACTTTTGTAGGCTGTGTAAATCATATTATTTGTGACAGATTATTATTTTGTCATATCTTACTCAAGTTAATCACGTAGCCTATCATAACCTATTAGTAATTAATGCCTCGTTGATAGTTCCTGGTTATGTATGTTTATTTATTTTATTCTAATAAGACATTTAGCATAATTTACGCATAATTTTGCCTATTATTTAAATAAAAATAATAGTAATACTAATATTTTAACAGGCGAAACAACCAAGCAGGGAAAATCAGAGCACAGAAACAGAACAATATGACACTTTCAGAAATGTCAGCAAAATCGTTTTTTCGTAGCATAAACTTCAAAGTTCTACTCCTAAATAAGAACGAGTTGGTTTTTTAGTAATTAACAATAAATATTTATATACTATTATATTAGTCTGCATTCGTTGTTTATGACAATTTAGCATAACATTTAGCCAACTGGTGGCCTAATAACAACCGTAACATCTAATTTACTGCACCGTAGGAAGTGTTAAATATAGGCCCTGTAGTAACTTACATTGTACAAGAGTTCACACTTTTTATGATCACACGTTTTTAAAACCTGCAAAGTCCTATTAATATTCATGAGAAAGATAAGTACGAGTTTTAAACATCCTAAAGTCTTCTTCCTCTCTCTCTCTGTCTTTCCTAAAAGTCTCGCAGGTTCGTGTCACACAGTCTATTCTTAAGGTTTGCACCGTTTGACATTTTCGGTGTAATCGTTTTACCCCGCGGATTGTGTCGAGATATTGTGACGGAGAGGAAACGTGATTCGTTCTAGCTTCTGAAATGTGTATACATCTAATCCACCGTTTCATTCACCGTGCCAATAGATGTCATTTCACATAGATGTGCGTGTGCGTGTACGGGTGGGTGGGTGCGTGCATATTTGAGTTTTGCTGTGGCTTGGTGTATGAGGTTTTATTCATCGATGAGAAAGAAGACTGGAAGAGAAAGAAAGAATGAGCGAGAGAGGGACGGGGGAGAGAGAGATCACAATTGTATTTTCAAGGTGCATAATATGTGATTGGCAGCTTTTGGGATTTGGTAACAAAGACATTGCGATTTTCGATTTAAAAAACAGTTTTTCATATAAATTGAGGACGTGTACAGAGAATTTATTTTTGCATAAAAATCATTTTAATTTCTAAAGTATTTCTGAATGCCCATACTTAATGATTTTAAATGTGTAAGCTGTTGTTTGCGCGTTGGCGGCAACACGAACAAAAAATAAAGAGAGGGAAAGAGAAAGGGGGCCCTTAACGCTAGTATCTTGGGGGACCACCGGTGTCCGCCATGTCACGAATGAGTGACCACACATCTCGCCGCTACAGTTCTGAGCAACGTCAGCTTTCGTTTTTAACCTCACAAGCGGCCTGTTTGCAACCACCCTCAAGCAAAGTATTTAAAGGTTACGGAGCCTGTTTGCCATATTCTCAGCTGCGGTTCAAGTTCAGTTTGTGTCCGCTGGCTGCTGGCCTTGGCCGCGATCTCTTCCCCCCTCTCTTTCCCCCCAGGGATTGTCAAACAGAAGGCAAAAGCTCTAACAAAGCAACCCGGTCCTTAATAAAGAGAAAACTCTTAAAATAATTGGCCTAAAGAGCAAAAACTCCACCTTTATTTAAGATATTGTTGCCTTTTTAAAGTTTACCTGCGATCGTGCGCAAAGTGTTCTGCTTTGATTAGATTTAATCAGAGCATATTTTAGTTATTCTAATTCAGAACGTAATATTAGAATAGGACGAAGAAACAATATTCTGAGAACTTTGAAAGAAATGAAACATTTAACAGCAGTTAGCCTGAAGAAAGTCTACCGTGAACTTACTGTGCATCGCTGCGAACGGGTCGTGTTTGCAGTGGATTTCCATCGGTTAGTAGAACAGGCCTTCCCGTGAAAAACCACCAAAAGCCTTTAAAGTCCTGTTCTTGCTGTTTTAAAGGTTTGTGCGTCGTGTTCCGTCCGTTCTGCTCGAAAATGTCTCTGTTAAACACTGTTTCAGCTGTGTGGAAGTCCACAGAAACTTTGGTTGGAAAATAAACAATTGAACCTGAAGACCCAAGGCCTAAGGTCAAGAATAGAAGTAAATCTGTAAATAGTGTTTGTGATTTTCGCGGGGTAAAGGAGAAGAGATAATTCATAAATAATAATTTATCTGATTCATCATTAATTAGTCAACAAAAATGTAAATGCAACCACGCAGGGTCACACAACTGCTTCCGCGGCCCAACATCCAGAGTGAACTAACTCAGACATCAGTGGGGATTTATCAAAATTGAATTTCAAGAAAAGTCCTGGCGATATGTACAAATTTTTAATATTAGTCCGAACAGTCTTAAGCTTTAGATAAAATGTAGAAGTCTCGTTTCCAAGCTCTATCTTGACATCCTCGCTCCACTGACCGTGACCCGTGAACTGTGACTGAGGTTCGCACTGTCAGAGCGCGTCTCTACCAGGGATCTGTAAAATCCTGGTGAGGTTTCTGACAAACCAAAACATTTACTTCATGTTCAACGTTTCTTCACGTAAACGCGATTTCCTTGCATTTTGATCTTCTAAACGCACAAAGCGCGCCCTCAGACTCTCTTTTTTAAAAGAAGAAAAAAAATGCAGATAACTCCGACAGTACGAAGATCCCCAAACAATAGACATGCGACCGTGGACATGTGAAATTTAAAAAGCACATGTCATGAACCCCGAATCAAAATGTTTGCCAAAGTTAAATAGAAAATGAAAAATAGCCATTGCGTGAAGAATTTCAACTTGAAGAAAAAAATGTCCAAGGAATGTCCTGAAGAAGAAAACAGGCTTTGTCAAGTTTTGAACCCACTCAGTGCGTGCCTAAAAATCCACGGAAAGTCTTAGACGGCTGATACGGTAGTGTAATTTGTCTGTCTCGCCGCATCGGATGTCCGCCGAAAGGTGTTTTTCCAGTGTGAGCGCTCCGGCGGTGAGAAGCAGTGGTCGAGCCTCCGTCCTTACCGCGCAAACACTGCACAAGCGCACGGCGCGTTTCAGAACCTGCTCTCGTGTGGACAGCGCCAAAGCTACAGCGCTCTGAATCTACTACCGAGTCCGGGCGCGACTGTCAATCAAGATAAGCCTACCTATCCGGGCTCTGCACCTCTGCCGTCACAATCGCCCTGAGTCGCGCTCAGATAAAGACGACACCGATTGGCCAACACTGAGCCAATATGAAGGTGACGTGCTGTCCCAATTGTGCACTGACAAATAGGGAGTCTTGAATCGAAGTTGCTTCACTGGTGTCGCTGATCCCATGTCTAATTTCAATTAAGGAAGGGGATAAAATTGAAATTTTGAAATATCCGTTTGCACTCTTTTCAGTCATCCAATTAATAAATAGTTAATAATTAGGTATTGCGTCAGAATGTTTTCAGTTATACGAATAAGCCAATATAATGCATTGAAAATCATCTTAAAATATTGCTTACTGCATTTGACACGCTGTAGCATTTTACTGAGCTGCATGTGCATATAAAACATTAAAATAAATCTAATATAAATTAACAGAGTTTCTCAAACAGTATTGTATTTGCAAATTATTAGAAATTATAAATATCGCACTTGCACGCACACTTGCGACTTCTGTTTAGTATCTTCGACAAAAAAAAGAGAGATTTAATTTCTTTAGTTTTGGTAAATTGTTATCTTAATAAACGACTTGAATGATTATGCATTCATTAAAGCTGCTCAAATGATTCGTTGTTATTTATGCGCCTTCCAAAAAAGATTCTTTCTATCTACATTGTTTCACGGACACGAGCGCTGTTCCACACAGACTTTTGCTCTATTTTCATGCCAAATCGTTTTTCATTACCAGCCTTCCAACACATTATTAAGCACTTGGAATTTAGTCATATTTAGTTTAGTTGACTTACTAGCTGTGGTGTGTTTTTAAATAATGGTGATTAGAATTGTTGTGGTGGTTAGTATCATAGTGATTGTTGTTGGGTAATAAGAAATAACAAGCATTTTTAAAAAAGTAATACTGGGGTTATGAACATTAATGTGGTCTTTAAATTATTTATTTGCTTATCTAAGCAAGAACACAGACACACACACACAAAAAAATATACTTGAATTAAACCGATTAAATTACTGAATTAATTAATTTCAAGTATTTTAATTTTAAACGCATGTAGCTGGTTTTTTCGATTGATTACCGGTGTATACGTTTATTAATTTATGTCCTTTATTAATGTATATACAAAAAAAAAAACGTAAATCACAACATAAAACGAAAAAAGTTACATATTGTTTCTCAGTGTGTTACATTATGCCGAGATGGTTCTTTGCCTGGATACACCGCAAACCTTAAGTCTTCAAAAACTTATTTTATGTTTTGCTTGAAAACATTTTGGGAAAAGTTTTCGTGCATTTCCGCGACTAGCACAGTGTTATCCTACACTTATAGAACAGAGACACAACTACACTACATGTATTTGCCCGTGTGCTTAGAATAACGTAGATAATTTAAGTTGCTGAAATCCTGTGGTTCATGCTTAAAATTCATGTGCTTAAGGCACATTCGTCTTATTCTGTAGTCTTGAAAAGATTCCCGCGCGGTGCGCCATAAGTGCCACGAGGGGGCGAACCTTTGGTCTCGTGTGAAGAAGCTGGAACACGTCAGCTTGCCACACACACACACACACACACACATTTATAGGCTACACATACACACACGCACGCTTATACACTTGTGAAATTACAGTATCTAATGATAAACGTGTTGCAGTGTTAAAACAGACAATACCGCTAGGCCTATTTGCATTTGTGTTCCTTTTTTAAATTTTATAAGATGTTGAAATATGGAGATCATTAAGTTATTTTACTTACATTAACAATTAAGTTGAAGCTTTCCATGAATGTTACGAAGGCCTTGTAGGCTTTCAGTTGACATTTCTCAGTCATTCATTTGTTAGTTCTGTTTTGTTCCTTATATTGAGAGACAAACGTGGGCCACAAATAAACAATAATTGTTTTATAGCGTTAGGCAGATTGAACAAATGAAATCTTTCGAGTAAATATCTGAATTATGTTAGTCTGTCTAGTATGACATTTTTTACCCCAAAAAATTCCAGCTGTGGCCCACGTGATACTCTCAGTACTCTGTCTTATTGGGAAAATTCTATAGTTTCCCCGAAATTAATTTTCTGGATATATTTAGCAAATTAAATATACAAACAGGTCACACTAAAACAGCTAAAATCATGTATACAATTTGCTCTTGGTTCTGGCTTGGATTTTAGGATAAAAGCCATTAATCAGCATTTAAACATTTGTTGTTAACACAATAACACAATTTATTACACGTTTTAACGCTTTGAGAGAATTTTTGAAAGCAATAATTTAGGACTCGGATAACTTAGGTAGGGTATTCTTAAGAAATATACATACTAAATAGTAAACAAAAAAATAACATTTCTATAAATGTGTTCAGAAGTGGGCACAAAACGGAATATTTATTGAAAATAATTGAGAATATTTCTGAGTATCAGAGTCAAAGCCAAGCACATGGTCTCCAGTCCACTCCAAGTTGGCCGTATGTGCAGTGAATCACATTACTGACAGAAACTCTCATATTCTATTCGTGAGAAGTGGCGATTGTGTTTTAGCTAAATCGAAAGTTAAATCAATTCTGTAAATTATGACCCAGGTCCCATCCTTATAAAAAAGAGCTCTGAGTGAAACACACATAACATCTAACTAAAGGACTGCAAGACTATCAGATGTTGAAGCTTAAGCGTATTCCCTCAGCTATATGCAGTAGCCTATTTATCAAAGTCGATTTTTGACACAAAAGGCCAAACTGAATAACAAACAAACAAACCGTGCCCTGTAAAAATCACCAGACAAATAAAAAACACGAGAACCAAATATACTAGGATGTCGCATAATGATACTATTTAGTCTTTAAGGAAAGCTGGGCGTAGTCCTTTTGAACCAGGTGAGATGAACCACCTTAGCTGATTTAAACTGATTTACTTAAGGCCCCGCTTTAGTTGGCAGAGCAATTTAACAACGTGTCTCATTTTTCATTATGTTATGAAGAAAAGTAGGCATGCATCAGTGCATGTCCCCTTTATAGCTTTATACTAAAAAAGTACAATTTCTAGATGACAACAATCAGTTTTGACTACTGTGCGATTTGTGTATCTCACATTTAGCAAAGTAACAAGCGCCGACGCGTAAATCTCAATTGTACGCGCCATTTCATTGGGAGTTCTAAATGTGACACGTGAACTACGAACGTTTATGAAAACGCAGAACTATTTGCTATTGAATCCAGGCATAATTTATGCTTTTAGCTGAATGAAAACATCTCTAGTAAAAACTCACGCTCGGGCTTAAACATTTTCCATGGGAGCATACATCTTTCAACAACCTCACTGTGCGACAGGAAATGTCATTGGTTTCACGTATAGCTCTGCTGTAAAATTTCGTGTGACGGTTTTGAAATTTGGTGAGGCCTATGTTCCTTTGGACTGTAATAGTCCGGGTAAATAGGCCCAAACCCAGTACACTTCAAGCTCAAAAGCAAGTTGCTGTCAAAATCACAGAGTCAGCAAAGGTGTGGCCAAAATGTAAGCGTACAGAATTTCTAGGCCCGTGATGCTGTAGAATTTTTATGTCAAAAGTGTCAAAAGACGAACCACCGTAATTCATATCAATATAAGGGTCATTCAAAAAAACAAGCAGTTTTATAAAAGACATCTTAGCCCATGTAGCAGGTGCACAAGTTAGTTTTGTAAAAGAGAGACAGTTTTATTAGTAGACAACTTTGAACAAACAATAGTAGTTCAAGTGAAATGGAGAAACAGACAAGGCCCTACCCGACCGTCCGATGCGCAGAGATGGACCCTTTTGGTCCAAGTCCATGCCGTGGCTAGAGGTTGGACAGAGGGATGAGCGGGGGGGTGAGAACAAAAAAAGTTCCCTCTCCTATATCCTCAGTTGCTGTTCTCTCTTCTCTTTTTTGTAACAGTGGTTTTGACGAATGGTAGTTTGAAATAATGTGACTCTTCCGCTCCCTGTTGCGCCGTTGCAATTGTTCACTGGAGTGAGACTAAACGTTTTAGGTGGAAAAGAGACTCTGAAGGAAGCGTGAAACGATTATGGGGCAAAGTCAAGAAAGAGCCGCGCGCTCATGCCCTCTTTCTTCCTCTTTCTCTCTCTCTCTCTTTCTTCCTTTCTCTCTCACTCACTCACACATACAACTGCTCCCCTCTTCAGATATGGGCAGTGGGTCTATGCGTAGTCGCGTATATCTTATTAATTTATTGGTAACACTTTTCAAACATAACTTTCGCTCCGTCTATCTCTGTCTCTCTCTCTCATGCTGACAAGGGATTTGGGGTTTAGGAGATAGGCCTAAGTTAAATGCAGTTAAATACATAACATCATATTTAGGGGGCTTTTTTGTTTGTTTGTTTTTTATATATTTTAAGCATATGCAAGAATTGTAACCTGGCTAAGGTTTATTGAAGTCAAATAACACTAAAATAATTTTACATTTTGTAGTTATTATTAATGTTATTTATAAACAGTCCAGTGTTAATTCAGATATATTATATATAGTCTGTTATAAATAAATGCATAAACATACTAGACGTGTAATGCACGTCTAATCCTACAGGGAAAAGTGCTACCTAAATAAATAAATAAATGGTAAGGCTTTTTGGTTGCATCGCTTTTACTTTTTTAAAGCATCACTTGTTCAGTCTAACAATGCTTTTGCAGAATGTTTTTGCTTTTTTTTTTCGTGGCACCAACAATGCATGTAAATGCACGCGTTGGATGATGACAGGCGATGATTTGAGGTCTCGAGGTTCATGGGCGACACAGACACAATTGAGCGGTGAACAATGCGATAGACGCGCCGTTCAGCACTCTCTGACCTCTACTCAGAAAACAACAAATGTAGCTCATTTAATCGCGCCTCATAAAGCCATGTTCCATTGATGGAGGGCTAAAGGCAGAATAATGAATGAAGCTTTAGACCTTATTAATTTAATACGGAGTGGCCCGTGGCTTGTTTCAGATAATTTTGGCCCAGAGGTCAATGATTTAATTACAATACTTTTCGCGCATGACGGAAAGTCTGTATTCATTTGCGATAAATAAAATAATTTTAAAGCGAGGCTGTATTTTGGGGATGAGCTCCGCATGCAGCGTTCCTCCCTGAGTTTGAATTGCCCTCTATGAGTTTGGGCTTCTGAAGCATCTGACGAGAGATGAGCGCCAGTGTTACTGTGCAGGTGGCTGTTGTCACGGTGACCTGAGGCGATGTAACCGCATCGCTACACACGACTCTCCGCTCTAAGATCAAAGGCCAAACTTGTCCTACATAAACTTACACCAACGTCCACTCTTTCTTCCCCCTTCTCCCTTCATGTCACCTCTTTTAACACTTGGGACCACAGGGCTTCTTTTTTCCATCCATCCATGGAATTAATAGTTGACTTTAAAATAACAGAATTAATTTCTTCAGTTGTTATATACGATGGCCAAACCACAGGCAGAATTTTTAAGCCAGCAAGTGCGACAAAATAGAAGAAGACTTTTAGCTCAATAAAATGAGCCGTTTTCCGCTGTCTCTTATTAGACAAAAATGAAATAAAATCTCTAAGCGTGCTACATATAGCTTATATAAACTGTATATATTTTGTACTTGTAGGCCTGTTTAATGTAGCCTATAATTAAAGCATTATTATTATTATTCTAATTATCATTATTGCTGCTATTGCAGTTTTTGTTACCGCTGTACCTAGTAAAGCTACTACTACCTATTAAAAGAAAAAGGCAACGTCAGATCTTTCTTTTCTTTTCTTTTCTTTTTTTTTGCCTGTATGAAGGTTGCCCCATATAGTTTATGATTTACTGTGGTGCAATAGTTTGCAGAAACAGTGGATACTATTGTAAATTTGTAAGGCACAGTTTATTTATACTAGAAGTTAATTGCTCTTTATTAATTTAAGTAATACATTTATTTAAAGAACCCAGTAATAAGTTTCAAAAGAGGGTTGTTGTGACATTGCAAAGGATTTATACATCATGACTGTTGATATTTGCTTTGGCAACATTGCTTCACCCATGCAGTCATAACGTGATAGGATTACAAAATGTGGTGTTTCAGTCTCCTTCTTAATTTAATTAATAAACTAATTAAAGCGCGGAGAGTTTTTGGTAAGGGGGAATTTTGGCTGTTGCCCTCCTGGAAGCGGAAATAATCGCTTCAGACCGAGACGCGAGAGTCAAAGCGGACAATTAAAACAAAAAGTAAACAAATACACAGAGAAAATCAACAGCATTAATGACGCCTCCGTTTTTTATTCAACTCATTTGGTCTGTAAATGCTGTTATGAATAGAAGTCCAATAAACGAATGTTTTTTGTATTGGTTTGTTTTGTTTTTTTTCCCCTACAATATTTAAGCAAACTCACATGTGACAAATCTACATGACTCAAAATTGTCTAACAGCAGACCTTTAAAAACATAAGCAACAGAAGAAATTCGGTCTGTTTGTCTATCATCTGACTCTTAATGTTTATGACAGAATCACACTTTTGTGTGTTTCTTATTAGCCCTTAGTATCTCTTTTAAAAATGCCGACCACCGTTTTCCCCAAAATACACAGTAGGACTAAAATGTGTGTTTCTACTGTGGAAACAAAAGGCAACACTGTCATCAAATAAACAAACAAACAAAAACAAATACAGAAATATTTCGAAATCTTTGAATGAGATCTCCTTTTATAATGCCACTTATAGCATCAGTAACAGCATTTCGGCAAAATATGATAATTTTGTTAAGCAACTTTCCGTATTAATTAATTTACATATCTTACAATGAAAAATAAAACCTACGATTGAACAGAAATAGCAGAATTTGCTTGGTTATAATAACTACCTCACAAAGAATGCTGTCAAATCTGTGAAACCATAATTTTCCATCTGGCCTTATTTAACAATTCAATATTAACATGCATTTTGTTTTCATATTGAAAGAGAGACCTTATAGCCAGTGTTAGTTTAAAATGCAGATGGCATTGATGGGATTCGTTTCTTATTTTATATTTGTCTTTGATAACAGAGTATTATTAAAATATGAATATTTGATTGTCAGTATAAGAGAAAAACAATATTGAAAACATTTTTTTTCTTTAGTTTTTCTTCAGCAACATGATAAGTTTGGTGTTACGCCAAAATCTATGTCAAATGGGTGATTATCTAATTGAGTGATTTATAATAATGATGTGTTTTCAGTATTAACCTGATAACAAGTGTGTAAAATGTCTACAGAAGAAGTGAACCCCAAGCCTCAGCAGGAAATAGTGCCAGTTCTAAACCTGTCAACACTTGGCACAACACCAGACCACACAAAGAGGACATGGGTTTCTTCACTGAATGTTTTGTTCCAGATCGTGTGACGTGTAGCGACATGCTGGGGTCAAACTGTGCCTTGATATTCTAAGTGGACCCTCAAAAGGGAACACAATCAAACAGGCAAATGACATCACTCTGTATAATAAATTGACAGAACCAAAGGCTCGGGATCTGCACAAAGATCAGAAAGAGCAAACCTCATGTGAAAAACACGGGGGACAACCTACTTTATTAACATTTAATATTAACCTATTATTTAGTATACCATATGGTACTTCAAGATTGTTTTTCTGCACTCTTGAGCTGTGATTGTTTTCATCAAAAAACTGCCAGATATCTATAGCTTGATTCTTACACAGTAATAAAGCTATTATGTTTGTATATAGCACCCAAATAGACTTATAACTTTCAATGCCATGATAATTGTATGCTCAAATATTGATCATAGCACAGTATGGGTCAATGTTACACTTGAATAACACACTGAAGGTGCAGGCTGTGGAGACATCAGCAATATAAATGCAGGGGTTGGTGAAGGTGGCCATTTGGCTTCATGTCCCAAATGAAAATCTTTCTCATGCAGAACAGCCATGTGGAATCAGATATTGGAATGGGAAAGCCTGCATCCTCGCTGGTGACTCCATCTTCAACACCCGACTGGTTTGAATTTGTGCAGATTAACCGACGAACAAATGCTTCCCTTTTTCTTTTTAAAACAATAATAGTAATAACGATCAACAAATACGTCCAATACGGCAATTTCTGTAGAGCAGCCAGGCATTCCGTTCTCTAGCTGAAATCCCTATTTCTACTGCGTTCTCCTAAAATATGGTATATGTGGTGGGCTTTGGGCTTCATTAAGGAAATGTAACCTTTTGAAAGAAAACAATCCACTGCTTTGATGGCCTTTTCTGACACTGACACGCATGGAGACGTCTTCAGAATCAGATGGCATTCACACCATGATTCCCAAATCAGTCGCATGCTCTGTTCATGTCATAGACTCTGAAGATGATAAAGGTAGGCTGTGATTTCACAAAGAAAGAAAGATAGAAAGAAAGAAAGAAGGAAAGAAAGAAAGAAAGAAGGAAAAGAAAAAATGAAAGAAGGAAAAGAAAGAATGAAAGAACGAAAGCAAAAATATGAATGTATGATTTATATTTAGATATGTTTCTAACAGATATGCTGCCTGTTAAGATATGTAAATGTGGACCTCTGAAGAGGCCAAACATAGCTTCCGATAAAAGAACATTTTGTACGTTATTTCTATTACAGAAATAAAGATAGCAAGAAGTTCACATCTCATAAAAGGCCAACATCTTGAAATGCCACCTTATGTGTTGAATAACTGTTTGGTAGAAATTAAATTCTTTTAAATTATGTAACAAATATAATATAAATACATATGTACAATAACACTGCCTCATAATGTGCTGCAAAAATAAAAAAGTGTGTGTATACACACACACGTTGGGTTTTCATGTTTTATGGGGACCCTCCGTAGACATAATGGTTTTTATACTGTACAAACTGTATTTTCTATCGCCGTACTGTAACCCTACCCCTAAACCTACTCCTTACACAAAACATTCTGCATTTTTAAATTTTTAAAAACTTCATTAAGTATGATTTGTAAACTTGTTTCCTCATGGGGACCAAAAAACCATTTACCCCTACCTCTAAACATAGACTTACATGACATAACACTAGACTGAATATATATATATATATATATATATATATATATATATATATGTTATGTTTCTGTAATGATTAATCACATAAAGTAAAAATTTCTAATGCTAAAATATAAATATTGTTTTTATCCATTCATTTCCTAATTTACTGTTTTACAAGAAAGGCAGAAAAAAAGAGTAAAGCACTTTATTTTCTTAATTCAGATGACTAATTACGGTCAATAAATACAGTTTACAAAGTTGTTGAGCACTGTATGTGCTTAAATTTATTAGACCATCTGTCATAATAAAGAGAAAACAAATATTTTAGGAATCTGTCAAAAACTACAAATATTACTGTCATTTATTGGGCAAATAATAAACTGAAACACCTACATTTTCTTTATTCACACATAATAACCAAAAAAGAAAAAATACATAAATAAATAAATAAAATATTTTGTATGGCCTTGATAACCACTTGCAATCTTGATCACATTGTTTTTGTGTACTTTTCCACAGTCTCTGTTGTTATTGACTGTAACTGAGCATCTGGATATATATTTTTTCTGCCTTTCTTGTAAAACAGTAAACTTGAAAGTGCATGGATAACAACAATAATTATATTTTAACATTAGAAACACTACTGTGACTAAAGAGCTTACAATACTAATGGATTAACCATTACAGAAACATAAAAAAAATATTTTGGTAATTACCAAAAACTGTGGCACAAACCTTACATTGGGTGGTGGTGGTCTAATACATTTGTTAAGCACTGTATAAATATATAAATACATTTATATCAATTATTATATAAATGTATTATTTATATATGTATTTTTGCAGCCAATTCATGAGACAATGTTACTGTTTATCATTATTTATCATCATTGTTGTGTGTTGGGTTTTACCGTCAAGAAGTTTTTTTTGCCATTTTGTAACGAATTTGACCATTGTTTAGACCAATGACAAAACAAAGCATTACTGTTATTATTATTATTGTTATTTTAATTGCTTTTGTTGTTATCATCATCACTGTGGTTATCAGGAAATTAAGTGGAGCCTCTCCCGAATGACCGTCTAACTATCTAAACAAGGTGTAAAGACCAACATTTAATGCTTGGCTTCCTTATGTTTCTTGTAAAATAAATCGAGGCTTTATACAAACAGAAAATTCAAGTAAGAGCAGTTGCTAAATTTCCAAATCCTCTCCCATTCACACTACGAACAAGCTTGGTAATAGTTAAAACAATCCCCAGTTTCAGAGTCACTAAACTTCGGTCTGTGTGTGTGTTAAATGTAGTGCTTTTTTTTTCCCAGGGATGAAGACTAGTTGGCCAACCATTTAATTTTCCTGTGGAGTCCGGAAGCGGGTGTCCCCGTGTTGCAAATCGGAACTTATAAACAGGTCAGATTTTTATTCAGTCTCGTACCATACCCGATAAAACATGTCATATGGTTTAGGTGAGGTTACGAATGTTTTAAAACATTGTCGTGCATGTTTATTAGCAATACGTCCTCAGCCGGCGTCCATGTGTACGTGAACACACGTGGGTCAATGAGCAGCACTTGATAGCACTGAGGCTAACACATGTTCAACACATATATGTTATATGTTGGTCTTTATTGATTTTAGGCTGTTACAGTGCAAAGGTTTTATTTACTCATAGGTTTTATACACATATTTATTATTGTGAATACTCTAGGTTTCTTGTTTTTACAGGATTCCTTAGATTTCAAGCTAGCCAGCTGGCATAGTGTCCATAGCTTGTGTTCTGTGTTGTTTATGTTTTAAATATGTTGTGTTCATAGTCTTCGGATGTTTTTATGGATTTGACCAGAAACATTTTGCTGTGACTTACGTGCTGCTGTCAAACAGGCTACATTTAAACAAAGTCCACAAGTACAATGTTTCTTTATTTACAGCAGGACTAATTGCCATCCTTCAGGATACAAACTGACAGTTTAACCAAAACTTAAACACCAGCTGCGTTTTATGTTCATGTCATTGCGCTGTGAGTTATGAATAAAGAGTGTCTTCTTTTGGGTCTATTTGAATAAAAGGTTTGAGCGACTGTTCGTAATGTTGTAGGGGTCAGAATGGGGTTGCATCATGTGGGGTGAATGATCATGTTTCCCATGAGGACTCTTTATGGACATAAATTAATATCGTTTCTTTCTGGTCTAGCCCTATACATCCCACAATATGTGTTGTTAAGTGGCTCATATGGTATATAACATAAGATAATTTATTAACAAATTAAATGTTGGCAAAATCAATAAGCAGTACATTTGGTCTCCATAATGAAGGGAATACCAGACACACAATATTTTAAACTGTTATCAATAACAGTAGACATTTATATACTATAATATTCAACATTTATATACTGTAATATTAGCTAACTATACGTACTTACTAATGTTTAGGGTTTGGATGAACATTTAGTTTAGGGTTAGTTGCATGTAATTATGCAGAACTGATTGCTGTTACTACAGTAAGTACATCATACATCATAAAAGAAAGTGTTACCAAATTTATTTTTTTGTTTATTTGTGGAGCCTGTGCGGATTTTGACAGTGTGATGTACTGAAAAAAAAATCATTATGGCCACTGAGTGATGACTCATGTTGATGGATGGGTTGCTCTCTGTTTAGGGCTCCCTTGAGATGTTCTCAGGATATCAGGAGCGGGATGACTATGAGGACGAGCTGTACCGAGATGATGCGGACTCGAGTTTGTCTGACACTGACAGTGACCTGGAGTTCCGGCTTTATTCCCAGCTGCACTACAGCGCTGAGATCCAGGAGGACCGTGAGGACTCAAGAGAGGTCCAGTCATCAGTACCACAGACTCAAACACAGCAGAATTCCTTGCCTCCTGCTCCACCTGTAGATGTTATTGTGATTGACTCTGGCACAGATGCTATCACGGTGTCAGACAACACAGAAGAAGATGAGAGCGTCTGTGCTAACAAAGGTCAATCATCAAAACGCTGTAACAGGAAGTTGCAGCCACATCCACCATACGTTCAAGCAGGAAGAACCTCCCCAGATGATATTGTGGTGTTGGATTCTGAATCAGATGACAGCTCTTCTGAATCTGTAGAATCAGTAGCTCCTTTTGTGGCGGATCTGGATTCGGACTCAGATGGGCTGGAGAACTGGATGATTCTGGGCGAGGCCAAACAGGATGGAGATCAGAGCATCCAGCTCAACCTCTCCTTACCAGGTACGGATTTTACCTAACCATGTGTGTTGTTCTTACAGAAGTAATGTTTTCCAAATTATGGCTTTACAAATCCACATTTCAAATTGCAACTTAAATGAGATGTTTTAGGTGCAAACAGGGTTCCATAAAATGTAAACATGAATAATGATCTTTAAAGGGATAGTGCTGTTATTATTTACTCAATACCTGTATGACTTTATTTCTTTTGTGGAAGCTACAATATTTTGAGAAGAATTTGGGTGTTTAAGTTTTGGTAATCAAAATTGTTTTGGTTACTAACATTCTTCAAAATGTCTTCTTTTGTACTCCACACAAAAAGTCGTACAATCATAGAACAACATGAGGGTGAGTAATTGATGACAGAATTTTTACCCCAAAATAAAATACTGTTATATGCACACTAGGGATGTCACAGTACTCAATATAATATCGAACCGTGCGGTACGACATCCACGTTCACGCTTGTGAATTGTGGTTTTTCGGTTTTGCATTTAAATAACTTCCCTGTTTAATATAACTTCCCTGCTGAAATGAGGAAACGCTTCCCAGCTTATATTTGAAAAGGTCTATCTATACCTGTTGTCCAACAAAAGAGTTATAAAAACAAGTTATAAAAAACATTGCATGTTTTCCATGACACCTTAATCAAACACACCTGATTCAGATCATCAGCTCATTAGTAGAGACTTCAAGACCTGAAATGGGTGTGTCAGACAAAGGAGAGATGCAAAATGTGCAGTGTTGGGGGGGCCTCCAGGAACGTGGTTGGGAACCACATGCTTCGGATGTTTGTGCTATATCAGAAGTTTAAATTAATATGGTTTAAAATATACGATTTCAGAGCGATAGACATAATAATCAAAACCAAACAGATTTTTTTAGGAGAGTATCTGAGGTACTAACTGTAAAGGCACAGTCCTGTTTTGGAAAAGGGAGCGGACAGCAGCAGCGGCTGATTTGCTTTTAAAGAGACATGCACAAAAACAGCGTGTTTCTGCATCCACTCAAAACAGGTATTTCAAAATGATATAATAAATGTTCTGTAGGGTATTTTGAGCTGAAACACATTCTAGGGACACCTGAGACTTATATATTGTAAAAAGGGGCATAATAGGTCTCTAGGACTAAAGACATGAATTTAACTAAACTACCGCTGAAAGACGTGCTGTGTTTTGTTTATGCTCAAGAGGCTGCTTTAGAGAGTCTTGCAGTGTTGCCATATTTACATGCGTTTTTATGCATGTTGTTTGGTCTTAGCTTTATAAAACGCTAAAAACTTTATGGAGTTAATAGAGTGGTCTGTTGCAGATATGAGATATATGATTTTTTTTTCAGTGTTATAAAACAAAGCATTTGGGTATCTTAGTGTTTTTTGTGCTTGTTTGTTAGTTTTTTTTTTCTATGAAGATCTGGCAACGCTGACACTTTACCGCAGGGCTCGTGAGGGCAACTAGTCCCATGTTAAAATGTGCTAAGGTTAAGACTACTTTCACCGTTATTTTCTTGCATCTCTCGCATACAGACAAAGACGCATTTCTAATTCGTGTTTAAATACGTCATTAGCAACTAGTTGTTCAGTTCAGTTCCGTACACACTGCGTAGAATTTCTGTAAATGCAGTTGTCACTACCTGTATTTTTCAAGAGTTAATGCAGTTGTCTAATGCGTTTTTCTGTCCCGTATTTTAGTGAATTATGTGTGTACAGAACGCGATTAAGGAGTAAAAGGTGAACTGACAACTGAATTTAGCTGCAGTGTGTACGTGGCTAGAGTGAGTTTGCATCTTTGTATGTAAAGTAGTTTTACTAAAGTCAAACCATTCTGTTTTTACTTCAGATATCGAAATCATACTATCTAATTTAGATTAAAAACCAGATGCTTGCAGCATCTTTGTTTGGATCATGATTCAAATACAGTGGTTGCCTCTGAAAAGAGCAAGGGCAAATCCTCAGTTTGTTTATATAAAGAGATTTCTTTTATTTATGTTATTTATAAATTTGATTTGGGGTTTGTTTCAAAATTTCAGTTTGGTTTTATTATTTGACATGTTTACATTTTACAAAGAAATACGCAGCATTTTATCCAAGCTATAATAAACGATCACCTTTCCATTTATAATTTGTCTTAAATCTCAAAAATATGAATAAATCGTACCGTGAAATCAGTATTGTGAATTGTATCGCATCGTAATTTGAATTAAATGGTACATCCCTACTTATTTACTTGATTTATTTTTTTTTTCGCGATTAATTTAACATTTTTATTTATTTCATGGACAGTGCTTGTACAACATCTAAATCATATTGTGTGCAAACACATGATATATGTTGACCTGCAAGAATTTTTTTTTTTTTTTTTTTGATGGTAGCTTGTTAGTCAGTGTTTAGATGGTCTGCCTAAAGGGTTTGCAGGCCAGAGCACCTGTGGTTTCTATTTGTGTTAATGTAAGCATAAATTTATGTTTATCCCCAAAGCACTTGGCTATATGTGCATCCTAATCACTGAATCTGATGTCTCATCCTCATGTATTTGTTGTAAAGTTACTGTGCCGATCGAAACGGCTAGGTGTGTGCGTGAGCACATGAATCCGACTTCACGTGAGTAAAGTTAATTTGCATGCGTGTGAGAACATGGAGGAAAAGCAATGAGGGAATATTTCTGTGTATGTGGAGGAAAAAAACAAACAAAACATAACAAACCTCCTGTCAGAGAGCGTGAGCGAGGGAGAGAGAGACTTTAATCATAGATGAATAAAAATGTCTTTGCAAATCTCTCCAGATCTACACATTAGGTTAACCTGCAAAGCTCAGCAAAGCAGCAAACCTCTCTCTCTCTCTCTCCTTCCCTCTGTTTCTTTCTTTCTTTCTTTCCTCTCTTCTCTTTTTTCCGCAATCCTCCCTGAATGTGTTGTCCTCATTTCCATTTGGAGACTCCTTCCTGTTCCTATTATTAATTTTCTAGTCTTTCTCCTTCTCTCTTTCTTTTTATCTAGTTCTCCCCTTCAAATACAGAGCGTTTCATTGTGTCTTTTCTCCCTCTTTCCTTCCATCCATCCATCCTTCTCTTGCTCTCTCTTGCTTATTTGAATGGTGGCTGTGGAGGAGTCTGTGGGCTGGTATTTCTGCTCTGTCGGTCATGCCTCTCACACTCATGTGCAGAGGGGGCCTTCTCCTGCCCTGGCCTGCTTTTGTTACCCAGAGAGAGATTCAGTGGAGGATGAGAGAGAGAGAGGGTGAGAGTAAGAGAGAGAGGGGAGGGGTACAGAGGGATAAACAGGGGGTGGAGGGAGGAAAGGGGCAGCTCTCTGTCTCTCTTTTTCTCCTCTGTGTCTCTGATCTCTGGGGCTTGACCCCGCACTCCAGAACATGTGGGTCACACAAGGGAGGGGAACTGGGAGGAAGTGGCTGGAGAGGTTGCCGTCTGCCTGTGCACTTACACGTCTTAAAGCCAGAGGTTTTCGTTGCTGGGTTAACTGTGGTAGAGCTTGACAAAAAAAGGTGCTCGGGTGAGGTGGGAGAGTAGGTGAAAGTATTTTAGCAAAAAATATTGTGCGTTGAATGGACTTGAGGAAAAACCCAACCATTTTTGTTTGTTTTGTTTTTGTTTTTGACTATTGTCAGAGTGTGTCCTTTCTGATAATTTTGTCCCAGAACCCACATATATAATTGATGATCTTAATAATATATGTTATCATGATATGTGACCCTGGACCACAAACCAGTCTTAAGTAGCATGGGTATATTTGTAGCAATAGCCAAAAATATTCGATTTTTCTTTTATGCCAAAAATCATTAGGATATTAAATAAAGGATATTTTGTAAATTTCCTACTGTAAATATATCAAAACTTGATTTTTGATTAGTAATATACATTGCTAAAAATTTCGATTTTCTCAATATTTTGATTTCAGATTTTCAAATAGTTGTATCTCGGCCAAATATTGGCCTAACAAACCATGTATCAATGTAAAGCTTATTTATTCAGCTTTCAGATAATGTATAAATCTCAGTTTTAAAAATTGACCCTTATGACCCTTTTATGGTCCAAGGTCACATATATTTATCAAGTACACTATAAAATTTAAGTCTATAAGACTTTTGATTTTAAAAGAAGTCTCTTATGCTCACCAAGGCTAATTTATTTGATTAAATTTACTCAAAAACTATTTTTTGAAATATTATTACAATTTAAATTAACTATTCCTTGTTAATATATATTAAAATTTTTGTTAATGCAAAGCTAAATTTTCAGCAGCTATTACTCTAGTATTCAGTGTCGCATAATCTTTCAGAAATCATTCTAATATGTTGATTTGGTGCTCAAGAATCATTTCTTTTTATTATCAAATGTTGTGCTGGCAAATGTTTTTGTCAAACTTGAATTATTTTTTTCCCGATTTTTGATGCAAGTTCAAAAGAACAGCATTTACGTAAAATTAGGGCTGCAAAATGATTAATCGTGATTAATTGCATTCGAAATAAAAGTTTATGTTTACATACTTTGTGTATGTGCTGTGTATATTTATTATGTATATATAAATACACATATATGTAAATATTTAAAAATGATATTTACAGCACACACACATATAGTATGCAAACATAAACTTTTATTTTGAATGCGATTAATCACGATTAATCGATTTGCATTTCTTCTTAGAATAGAAGTCTTTTGTAACATTACAACATCATAAATGTCTTTTACTGACCCTTTTTTTTTAATCAATTTAATGCATATTTGTTGAGTACAAATATTCATTCCCTTTAAAAAAAAACAAAAAAAAAACATTTGAATTGTAGTATTTAATATATTTTATAATATTGATAGACTTAAATGTCGGCCATGCCAGGTTCCAGTAGCTCAAACAGTAGAGAATGGTGCTTTAAAATGTATATTTTGAATGTAATATTAGTTGCTTTGAATAAAAAATAATCTGTCAAATACATAAATGTAAATCAGTAGATATTTGACTAATTTTCAATTACTGGCATTGGCTCTTATTAACTTGGCCATGTTATATGTATTTAAAATCTCAGAATTCAGATATTTTTAAGCTAATTTGAATTAAATATTGTCATTTTAATCCCAAAATGCCACTAAAACACAGTATTGCATTCATAGGGAAAATAAACACATTTTTATCTATTAACATTTCCTATCTTGTCATGGCTATATGCACTCTCCATAGGGGACGAGGGCATTTGTGTTCAGTGTGATTGTGTTTGTGATACACTAGTAAAAAGCTTTAGACAGCGGTGACTAATTTCATTTGAGCACACAGACTCACACACTCTTGCACAAATCCAATTCTCTTCAGTTGCTAAATCTGAAGTATGTGATGTGTCAGCCGAACAACATACAGTCGTATTGCTACACATACACACTAAAATCCAATTCTCTACAGTTGTTAGTGTTGTTGTTTCTATATGGCTACAGATGCACACACATGATCTGGTCGACAGGATGATTTGAAGAATGGTAGATCTTTAAAAGACAAAAGGGATTGATAATGTTTTTGAATGCACGCGAGTGTTTTTAATAATATTTCAGGTCATCCATCTGTAGTTCTTTGACAGACAGGTGGGTGGGTGAAAAAGCGTAAAGATGGCACAGTGAGACAAAAACATTCCCAAAATCCCTCCCAAATATCCTATTTGTCCTTACAGTCCAGCACACACACAGGTTGCGTCTCTGAATCTATCTGACTTTAGGATGGAGGGATAGAGGGGGGCCCTTGGACCCCACTCAAACGGAACAGACAAGAAAAAATAAGAGCCTCCAAAAAAAAAAAAAAAAAAGAAAAGGAGGGGAAAACTCAGCAAAGGGGGGCTCTAAACTTGAATTAGAGTTGTTGAGCCTTCCTCAGTGGTCACACTTTCTTTTTTCTTCCCCCTTTGTGCCTTTTTAATTTCCCTTTCTCCCTTTTTATCTTTTTTTCCAGTGTTTTTTCCCTCCCCTTTTCGGTTCTGTCTGGTTTTTCGCCCTGTGAACACAAAACTTTGTCATTAGGCTGGACTACAGCAATGGCAGCAGATGGGCATTAGTTTAAGCTGAATGCATGGGTGTTTGAAAGAGAAGTGTCTCTGAGTGTGTTTGATATACTTCAGGGCATATGCAAAGGTAAGACATTAGCTATCCATCTCCCTCTTTTTTTTTTTCCAAAGGTTCTAAAATTGGAGTTGTACGCAGTTGTGCATCATTCTGTTTTTAGCTCTCTTTCTCTGTCCATTGTGACTCGACTGCCATTTTCGCAGTAGCGAACGTGGCCTTGTCACTCACTCTGTATCCTATTGGTTGTAGTTTTCTCTTGCCGTCATCGCCTCGTTCTCTCTCCGTCTCCCTCTTTTCCTTGTATTTCCCTCTCTCTCTGTTTAATGAGGCCACACCCAGACCTCCACGATAACTGACAGCTGTCAATCATCTTTGTTTTCCTTTCTCTTGCACTTTGACTACTACATGTAAATGTTCATATTTGCCCTACTGAGAAGCAATGGTTATATAAAGTATCTTTATTTTAATGAATGAAACTAAATTGTTTTTTAGCAGCCATTTGGCACCACGGCTGTGTTTGTTTAATCAAAAATACAGTAAAAACAGTAATATTGTGAAATATTATTACAGTTAACTAAAATAAAATGTCATTTATTCCTGTGGTGACAAAGCTAAATTTTCAGCAGCCATTACTCCAGTTTTCAGTGTCACATGATCCTTCAGAAATCATTTTAATATGCTGATTTGGTGCCCAAGAAACAGTTCTAATTATTATCAATATTGAAATAAATTGCCTAATATTTTTAGGGAAGAACAGAACATCTTTTGTAACAATGTACTTTACTGTCTCTTTTCAGCAATGTAATGCATTCTTGGTGAATAAATTTATTGGTTTCTTTCCAAAAAAACAAACAAAAAGATACTCAAACAGTTGTGTGTGTGTGTGTGTGTGTGTGTGTGTGTGTGTGTGTGTATCAAAAGAGAGTCCTACAACACTGAGATGAGATTATGCTGGAAAAGATTATATTTGGAGTTGTTATTGAGTGATACTGATGTAAAAACTGCTTGCATATGTGAGCATTTTTAACATTTCTTTTAGATTTTAAAGCTAACAGTTGTGTTTTAGCCCACAAATCAGGAATCTTGCGTTTAGTTTAAGTAGAATAAATGATTTTTACATCAAGGTTTTTGTTAGAGCACTAAACCTATAGTTTGTGTTTCTTTGTGTGAATTCACATTGGACTGTGTGTTGAGAAGAGCTTGAAGGTAGTGTGTAAGTGAATATGAATGTGCTTGTTTTGAATACACAGTCAGTAGTAGAGTAAAAGTACATCATTATGGATGGGTCACAATGCTTTTGCTCAAGACGCCGACGGTCGGGCCGGGAAAATGAGACCGTGTGTTGTGTAACTTATGTTGCTGAGTGCTAGAGAGTGAAGGTGTTTTATCTGCTGGATTTATGAAGACTGCATAGTGCTGCATGATTCTAGCAGCTGTGTGTGTATGTGTGTGTGAGGCGTGGCAGCTGTGTGAGGTGATATGTGTCTGTAGGTCTGTGTGTGTGAGATTGGAGGGCTTTTTGGGTGTAAGTTTGTGTGTGTAAGACAAGTGATGCTGGTGTGTGTGTTTTATTGTGTGTGTGTCGCAGGGATAGGCATCAACTCTTATCTGGGCACAGCAGTGCCACTTCAGCTGAAACACCACACCCATTTCTCCACACGGTGTGTTTGAACAGACGCCATGTCCTCACACAAACACACAGATTCGGCATAAAATCACAGCGCGAGGCTGTTTATATATATATATATATATATATATATACAACACGTGTGTGTGTGTGTGTGTGTGTGTGTTTATTGTATTATTTTATGGTAGAAATAAAAAAGAATTATCTATTTTTTATTTTAAATGTGATCTCAATGTCATTATGATTCAGTATATATAATATCATATTATGAAATAGTCTTTATTGGCATTTATGCTAAATATCCAAATGCGGTGATGTGTTTTAATCATAACGTTCATCAGTTGAGATCAGTGATTTGGGGTTAACCCACTGATGGAAGGTTAAGCTCGAAAACATTTTGCACACTTTACACATTTGCACTTCTGCACTTTATTTGTGGCCTCTGGATAATAAATTAATGACCATTTTGGCCTATTTTTCGTGTGTGGATCTTATTTGTTTTTGATGTTTGAGCTGTTTTTTGATCTACGCACTGCCATAAGTTTATGTACTTCATTGGAGATGGACTTGTGTCTGACGCTACGCTTTTCCAGTGTCTCCATCAGTGATTTTTAAAAAAAAATAGATGTATATTTATATTGGTGTTGTATTGTTTTCGAATTCAGAATGTTACAGTTTTTTCATGTTTAACTTACGTTATCAAGCCTTTCATTTTAGATGCTAATTATTTTCAGTGTTCATATTTGTACAAAATACATTATGATTGTTATTTTACCTAATTATGCGTGTTTATCTAATCCTTTTTCTGAGCACACACAAACTCTGTTGTATAATTTCCGAAGTATGATTACAATTCATTGATTAGGGACTCTAATTGCAGTCTCCTGTTTTCAAGGACAGTCTAACCAGCTCCCAGAGGTCCCTTACTTATTATATTTATGACAGTATGTGTATTATCGGTGCGTCCCTAAGATCAGATTTGATCGGTTTGATCATTGTAAGCTGTTAAATTTTTTAATTTCTTTATTTTTTCACTTTCATATTATTGCAATTATTTATTTATTTTTTAATTTGTGGGAAAAAAATCGCATGCATTTCAGCTGCAAATGTGTTTCATATCTTATTTGAAGCATTTTTGTCAGGATAGTTCTTTTGATTAGAAAAAGTAGTAGCAACACGACTCGCTGAGCTTTTGCCTTAAATCGAGAGAATCTCATCAAAGTTTTCCAAGAGATTGTAATTTTTCATCGGGTCGACATCCGGCTTCTCTGTGAAAAGAGCATTTCCATCAGACCTTTCTTCACGAATGGCCGGTGAACTACGCTATGAGTGTGGGCAGTGTAATCCTGTTTGAAAGGTCTGCGTGTGTTCCTGGTTGGACGTCTGGCGTTTTGGGTGGGCTCTGCATGGGACAGCAGGTATCCTTAATCATGTTACGGGGTGTGGGGTGTATTTTTGAGAAGGGGTTAGCTGGCAAGCTCCCATCCCAATTTCATACTAAATGGTCACACACCAGGTTTGATTAGAGAAGGCAAGGCTGAGGTACCCAGCCCTGGTCCATTGTCATAGTTTCTGTCAATGGTGCAGAGCGGCAGGTCTGCGCGTTTAAACCGACAGCGCTGTCTGACCGTAGTTATTCTCTTGAAGGAATTATTCACTCCATTTTCTGCAAGGTTTAAATGAATAAGCATTTTGACTACGGTAACCTGTGTGATTACATTCAACTTTTTTTTCTCCTTTTTTTATTTATTTATTTTTTAACTTTTCGCCACATTAGTCCAATACACTATTACATGTGTATTTTTACAATAATACATTAATAAATAAGCTGTTTTTGTGAAATAAAGATTTATCTATTCACCACTGACTCTAAATGGGGTAATGAAGTTATCAGAATATGTTCATTAATATATTTTGTAATACTTCAGAGACTATTCTCCCAGAGTGGGTTAAATCTGAATATTGTATCTGTTTCTCTGTGATTATCTTCACCACACAAAGATGCAGCGTTGTCCCGGAAAACCTCAAGTCCAACATCTGTGTTTGTTTTCGCAGGTGCTCATTTGGTTTGATGCGAACGTTTTTTCAATATAGAATATTTGTGTGGGCTGTTTTCAGACAAAGCGTAATGGAAAAAAGTCCCCCCACCCACTAGCTTCTGTTAATTCCACACATCTAATATATTTGTTTTTCACAGAATTATTTAAATTTATGATGACAAGAGAAAACAGAAAAGAAAATGCGTAATTTTTTGTTTTTCTTGAGAAGGGGATTTGAGACCACAAAAATTCTTATTTGACTTTGTCTGTCCCGCTTTCATTTGTATGGCACTGCATACTATCTATATGATGACAACAATCCTGAAATGAGTTATGTTGGTAGTATAGAATGAATATGAAAGAGATTATGTTTCACATGCAGACTAATATTATGTTAAACCTAAATTAAGTGTAATCCAAGCCTGAATATTATGGTTAAAATTCCTGGACTGTGGATATTATCATTCTCTCTTGTCTTTTATAGTCAGGCTTGGATATCATTCTGTGGTTCCGGCCCTCATAAAGTTGTGTGCGGGGGGAAAACTTCAGCGAGGGGGGGAAAGGTAATTGCAATTACCAATAAAATTCATTATAATTAAGCAGTCATTTAATATAAAATCAAATTATTGCCTCAGCGACAGAGGACGGAGGCACCCCGGTGAGACCTGATTAATTTTTTTTCTCTCCCTTTCAGCACAACTGTAACTTTTAAATCACTCTGTCTCTTTGGGTGGGGTGTTTGGGCAAGGGGTATTTATTAAAACTGAGCCAATATGATGATTACCTAACTGTTTGGGGTATTTATTAGACTGTAGACTATTAGGTTATAGATTATTAATGTAATTTCATTAGAGTAGTGCAAAATGAATCTTGTGACCTCTTTATTAAGTTGGCCTATACAAAAACTTGCATAAAGCACAACTATATTACTACTGTAACTACTATACAGCATCCACATTTATACAACCGCTCTCAACCAATTTTCAAGAGGAATCTGATTTTATGTGAAATATTAAAGTACAAACGTATAAAAAAAAAAAACTTGTCCTAGTTACACAATTTACTATGATAATAACAGTAAATGGTGCATATTTATAAGCAACTAATACTAAACCTGTTATTAATATTAAGTTTTTATGTCTGTAAATAACCAAAAATGAAATTAAATAGCCACCACATTCATCATATGTGCTCACGATATTCAAAAATATGTAGATGTCCAGCTACAATAATATAAAAAAAAGGTAATTTTTTTTTTTTTTTTTTTTTTACAGTATTTTGTATTACTTCCCAAATGCATCAGCGATGATTGGTATTCACTTGTTCTGATGTAGTTTATAAATATTTAGTCCAAAAATTCTCTGATACGTTTTGAAAATAAAAGTATCATTGGAAAGTCATATTTCTGGTATTATTATTATACACTTATAGACATCTTGGCTTATTTATCTCTCTCTTTTTTTTTCCTTCCTCTTTGCTTGTGACTGTACTGATCTCTTCAGTTGAGTGGTGAGGTGTTTGTGTGTATATAATTTTATTCCAGTCGGTCTGTGTCTCACTGTTACTAATCTCTCAAGCCTTCTTAACTCCCTTAGGGACCTTCCGGAAAATGCCACCTCACTATTATTAGGGTCTCTTTTGCATATTGAGGGAGCTGCTCTCAATTGTGTATGTGTGAGCGAGAGAGTGAAAGTGCGCCAGTGTGCAGCAAGAGTTTTCCTTTTTGCGGCGCCAACTGTTAAACTGAACTTGTGACATCAAAAACAACTTCATATCTACATTTGCTTCTCTGGTACGATTACTGGGAGGCAAAAAGATGGAAAGAAAGTAAGAAACAACATAAAACAGTCATTTATTAACGCTCCCTTAAGACACCGTGTTTACCTCAGTTTGTGCATTGTAACTACAGCTGCTCTACAGTGCGACCATTTCGCATTTGCGACTGAAAAATACTGCGTGCAACTATGAAAAAATATTTAGGAGCACCATGTGTGAGTGACCCGATCAGCATATTTGTGTTTGCGCTGAGGGGAGCTTCAAAGGATTCAACGTGTTTTTGCAACTTTGAGTAATGTATCACAGACATATCTCAGGAATCCTTTTATAAACAAAGTGTAGAGAGACTGTAAATAAGAGATTCATTGTGCAGTGTAGAGAGCTTCGTTGATTATAATGAAACTTGTGAGATCGCGGTGAATTGATAAATATAAGTGACTGCTTTTAATGATTTTTAAGGGAGTTTGTAAATGCAAGTAAACAAATAAACAAGAAGTTAATATTAAGTGACTTACATTGTTTGACATCAAAAATAGTCACAGCCGAGGCGCTGCTGATTTTAAATGAATCTGGTGAGTCAATGATTCAGTTTTGCATTCATAAAGAGTCACTTACTTTATTCCTGAATGAATCAGTCGTTCAAATGAATCAAATGATTGTTTCAGTAGTTAAATCAGTTACTTGCTGCCACTTACTGGCAGTTTTATTTTTATTTTTAAATGATCTTTTCAGTTATTTAAATAATTTACTATTTCTGTATTCAAAATTTAATATTTAAAACAATAATCTTAACATGAGTTTATGAATTTGATTGCATTCATGTTGCCTCAGAGCCTCATTAAACATGAAAATACACCTACAAGCCACCTCTGTAGTACAAATTAATTTTGTTAACACTATTTTATTTGATTGGTAACTTATTCTTATTCTACTTGTTCTTATTCTGTTGTTTTAATTATAAATTTTAAAAAGGTTAAAATATAATAAAAAAAAATTGACATGAAATATGACATCATTTTAAAAGTTAAAAAAGCCATTACAACAAAAAGGCATTAAAAACAAAATTCCTTTGTAAATCACCTCCTAATGGGAAGGCTAATTTTTTTTAAGAGAAAAGTAAACGTAGAGCCCTGAACTGTAAAATTATTATTTGTAGTAAGAATGTAGTAAATTCAGGTAAAACCATGAATAGCTCCATATTACCATTTGTTATTTTTTTTTCTTTTAGTGGTATTATTTATTTATTTATTTATTTGTTATTAGTCATTTATTAATGCTCCCTTAAAATTGTATAAAAAATATGCAATTTGTTATTTAATAATACTTGCTTTAATAATTTTTTATTTGTTAATTTATTTGTTTGTTTATTTATTTATTTTGTTATATGGTAGCGGTCATTTAATAACGCTCCCTTAAGAAACCATATTCTTCCATTCTATTTACTATATTATATATTTACTATATCCAAGTTAATCTATGAATGGCTCCACATTATCATAGTTAACATGGTTAATCTTACTTTTTAATGTTGGTTTATTTATTTTATTTATTTTTACCTTCATTTCTGAAACATTCAATTTGGGACCTTGTATTTTGACATTTCCATTTCCAAGGGGTTCTTGGTTGTCGCTTCATCCAGTCAGTGACGAGGACACTATACTGTCAAAAAGCACCATCCTTCGGATGAGACGTGGCTAAATTTGTCCATTGACCTCTGAGCATCATGGCCTCCAACAATCCCCATACTGATTGTCTTCATCACTCTTGTCTCCTCTCCATCAATAAGCTGGTGTGTGGTGGGCATTCTGGTACGGCTGTCGTCGCATCATCCAGGTGGATGCTTCACACTGGTGGTGGATGAGGAGATACCCCCTTACAGTGTAAAGCACTATTTAAATGTAATGAATTATTATTATTATCCAGATGTGTCTGTATTTCAGCCAGTGGTTAAACCAATTTATAGAATTTATAGGCTGCCTTTGGTTGTTCTTGAGTATATCAAAGCATGTTCCTCTTTCAAATATTTGGTCACTGTGAAATTAGGGTACTTAGTGTACTACTTACTTTTATAGTTGGTATTGTGTATTGAACCTCAAAAGCATATAGCCATACTAGATTTGTTTTGTTTGTGAATGATTTTAAGATGTTTTATTGTTGTTCACTGAAGGCTTTTGAAGCCTTCTGTCCTCTATTTTATACTATAATACAAAAACGTCTCATATAATCCTCCAACATGCAGAAATAATGAAATCCGCTTTCATCCGCTGGGATTTTAAGCTTGAAAATTTCTATAATGACATGGAGATGTAAAGCTTTGAGTTTCTTTCGCTATCTACGGCCCAAGCATACAGTTGGTTTGGCTGTGAGCTGCGATAGCTGACACTGGAGCAGAGAACCTGGCTGTGTAGATGCGTAGGGAAGCCATTTTTGTCATATCATTCCACCTCTTCTTCTATTTACTGTCAATGTGATTGCTGCATGTCCCAGACATATTGGCAGTTTATCTTTCCACTAAAATCCAATAATGTTTTTGCTAGCTATCATCCTCATTATCACATAAGCAGGGGTTTGTATTATAATATTATATAAGATGAAACCTAAACATTTCTTGGAGTAAATAATAGCTGCAACAGCAGGAATGCTGTTGAAAAAGCTTTACTTTGTGTGAAGATTGAGAATGTGAAAACATTTTTTTAATTTCCCTTTTTAAAGACTTGTTTTGTTTGTGTAGGCTAGGTTTTATTTATTTATTTATTATATAAATTTTTATGAAAGGGCATTATTGAAAGTTGAGAAAGGAAATTTGAGCTCTGCAGCTCCATATATGCTTATACCTTCAACAACAGTGTTTTTATGAGTGTATGTGTTTTTAAATCTGTGTTTTTCTTCATTTATAATTCAACAGCCTCTGATCATTTTTATTGATTGTTTGATTGTAACAGTTGTCAGCTCATTTGGCGATTGGCTGACCTGGCTGATTTGTTAAAGTTGTCATGAAACGAAAAATCACGACTGTTCCCCTTTCCTATTGTGATGCATATCTGAGTGAAACAGCTTCTCAGATGATTTGACTGGATTTTGTCCACCGGGAATTGATTGAATTGTTGGATCATTATCATGTAATCGTTGCATTTGAGTTAAAACTGAAGTCTTGTCATAATACTGCTATATTCCATGATATATGAATAGCCAATTTTGCTATCACACTCACTTGTGAATCTTGTGAATGACATTGGCTTTATAACTGACATTTATATATTTTTTTTATTTTTTAATTTTTTTGTGAAATGGACAGAACCTTGTTTTTAAAGACCTCATGAAATCTATATAACAACTTTGTAGCTTTAAGTTCATGTCTGTTAGCTTTAAGACAATAGTGTCCTCTTAGCATGCTAGTTAACATATATACACATCATCTTTTATGTAAAATGTAATCTAACTTTTGATGATTCATCCACTGCTCTACAGATTTTCGTCCAATCAAATGCTCTCTAGAATGAGAATGTCCCCCCC
>JAHKKF010505803.1:0-19458 GCA_019740295.1 Labeo calbasu
GTTCCATCAAGTTAAAATATTGAACATATGATAAGACGTCAAAATGATTAGATCAACAGGAAAGGGCCGACTCTACAAACACTTGTTTAGACGTACCATTGATAAACTCCTGTTCCTCAGGTGACATAACAGAGACCAGGTGACCTCCACACATGCGACAGTGCTGCTCTGCCACCTCCCATTTTTGCCTTTTGGTGAAATGTTTGTAACAAAACCCTTGGAACTTCTCCCAGCCTAGTTCGCAGTGTTCTAGATCTTTGTGGGGAGATGTAAAAAGTATTAAAAAAACAAAACAGAATCAACATTAGGTATCCAAATATAACATTTTAAAAATTTAAAAGTTTTGAAACAATTGCTCCTCTTTTTCCAGTGTAGACGTATAATGAGGCATGCAGGAAACTCACCTGTCTCGCAAAAGTCTCCTCCATAAGTGGGTAGACAGAGACACCTATGACCTGCTCCGCTGTCCACGCATGTGCCTCCATTTTTACAAGGGTTCTCCAGACATGCATCTAAAAGCCATTCACATGTTTTTTATAGCTCACTATAAAAATATCATACATAAGTGAAGGATTTAAAAGAAAGCATGATTATACTAAACACAAGGTGGTGCTACTATGCAGTAAAAGATGCACTAAGAGTACAGCATACAATTTGTGGACCACAATTTAAAAAAACAGGCGAAATCTGGATCTCTGATTGGTTCTGTTAACCTCTGCCTACATAAAGCAAGCTGCGGCAGCACTGAACACATTGCCCTTTCTTTCCAATCATTCTGTTATCAGTTTCTAGTCATCATGGCCCCACTAAACCAAACTCTTCCTTCATGCACGACTGAAACTATTTGTTGTGATGGGGGTTACACACTTATGATAAATTCTTTCTGTCTCTATCTGTCTGCTCTGTACTCTTTGATAGACGTGGTAATCAGTCATTGCAGGTTTCCAGGTATTTAGATATATCTGCCAGTGTTTGGAGAGAAAGAGCGCCCCCTTTTGAGAGCATATGGTTTGCTTAAGAAATGTAAACAACCAGTAGAGGGTGCTATTGCTCCTAAAAGTTTAAGGGAATGTTGTTATTAACTAAAACGATTTAAAATGTTATCTGAATTGGTACACTCTAAAAAATACTGGCTTAAAAACAACCCAGTACTGGGTAAAATTGGGTTGTTCTGACCCAGCAGTTGGGTTAAATGTTTAACCCAACCTTCTGGGTAGTTTTATTTAGCTTAACTATTGCTTATAAATGACTATATATCTTGCTTAAAATGAACCCAAAATAGGTTGGAAATGAACATTTATTAATTTGTTTAATAAATGAACATTTATTAATAAATTATATATATATATGTATATATATATATTTTTTTTTTTTTTTTAATAAATGTTCACCTTTTGATTATTGCTGATGCCTCTAGTATTTATGTGTCTGATTTTTAATTTATAACCTATTTTGGGTTCATTTTAAGCCAGCCACATTAAGCCATTAATTTTTATAGTTAAATAAAACTACCCAAAAGATTGGGTTAAAGATTGCTTTGGATCAAAGCAACCCAGTCGCTGGATTTGTCCATATTTCATCCAGCGCTGAGTTGTATTTAACCCAGAGAGGCAAGCAGTTTTTAAAATATAAATTGCAGTCTGTAACTTGAGACAATATTTTTGAGACAGTTTGTTTACCTGAAATGTAGCCTGTCCTGACCAACACTCTCTGTGTGGGTCTGGGAGCCAGAGTAGAAGACTCAGGTGTGGTTTTGACATCATTCTTATCTTCCATATTGTCTGTGTTTGCTTTAGTCATGAGTTCATAATCATTATCGTCGTCATCATCATCATTATCTTCATTGTTTGCTGTCGTAGTGGATGGTTTTTGGGTTTGCATTGTCTGCTCATTGATGGGTGCATTGGTGGAGTGAGATTCATCTACGGCTTTGATGTCATCTGTGGTAAGTGCTGCTTCCCCACTGAATTCAACATCTGCTCTGAACTCTCCTGGGTTTGTGGAAGAGGCCACAGTTTGCCAGATGGGACTTTGGGTCCCATGAGGAAGAAACGTAACCTCTAGACTTTTCGTGGGTCCCACAGTGCTGGCCTGATTATCATCAGTATCACTATTTGTTTCATTGCGGTCTTGCATTTCTGTTACGTTAGAAGGAGTGATGGTGGACACATTTAAGTATGGATGGTTAACAACTGAAGACCCGTTTCCTGCAGGTTCTCTTTCTCCGGAAGACTCATCCTCATCCTCATCACTTGCATCAACGCTGAAAGTTACAGTAGAACTGTTAAGCTCAGTGGATGTGGTGACTTGATTAGGTTCCTCTCCAAGCCCTTCCTGCTCCACCTTCTCAAATTCTTCTTCCACAATCCCAAGGCTAGATGGAGTTGTACTTTCAGAAAGGACACCTTCCATTTCTTGTGGAGAATTGATTTCTACCTGTGCAGGCCCTTGTGTGGTTGATGTGCCTAACAGATGAGGCGTAGGGGTGCTCAACAGTGTGACTGGCAGAATGTCATCATTATCACCAGACCCTTCAGAAGCTTCGGTTTCCTTCGTTGTCGTTCTCACAGTTGAATAATCACTGGCATCATCAGCTGCACTAACAGACACAGGAAGAGCCTCAGTTGAGGTCTCCTCAGCATTGTGATGGTCTGCAGAACTGTCTTCATGTTTAGGTTTAAAAGCTGCAATGTGAAAAAAATTCGAACACAACAATTTAATTATAATTTATAAGGCAAACCATTATTGGAATATGGAATCCATCCATCCATCCATCTATCCAATCATTTAAATCATTTTCTCTGTCCATAAGTCCTATAAACCTTCATAATATTTTTTTTCCTAAAATGTTTCAAATATTCATCTCTTTGAATTTCAGTGAAGAGGGGTCATGACATGGATTTTTTTTTAATTATTTGAATATGTTCCTTGAGGTTTACTTTGATGTTAATAAAGAAAATGTGAAAAAAAAAAAAAAAGTGGAAAAAAGATTCTTTTCAACCCTCATTCTGACCCTGTCTAAAACAAACAGTGTTTATGCAAATGTTCCACGGGTGACGTCATCTTGCACCTCAGATCCAAACAAGCTGTTCCTTATGGTGGGAACCTTCTGATATCTGTACAAAGACGCGAACAAGCTGTTTAAACTGAACGCATCATATCGAACGTTCTTTGACTCCATTTGTCTATTGACGACAGACTCAAGCACGTAGACTATGTCAGAAAGCAAATGCGTATCTGTAGACTGTATCCAGTGTAGACAAGATATTAAACAGGACAGTGATTATAATTTCTACTGGCTTTTGATGCGGTGTGACGTGACACTCGCATTATGAACACCAGTGTGTGGGACCTATGGTGAAAAGATGACTATATGTTGATGTCTTGCTCTGGAGGCAGTGTTTATAAAAATGCTTGCACCCAAGTGACGCCATCTTGCACCTCACATCCAAACAAGCTATTTTGGGTCTTGATTAAATAAATGTTTTGTTTATAATGAGGATGCCAAAGGATCAAGGCGAATTTGAATTCTCATGTCATGACACCTTTAATTGAGGCATTCTCAATTCATTTCTGAATGGCATACAACTCTGATTTCAGTATATTTGTGGTTACTAAAGAGGCACACAATAATATTATTTGCTGATGAACTGTAAAAGTAGATTGTTTCTTTTCACTTACTTGTGCTAATACTGTTCAGATGCGTTAATGAGAAGCTCTCTGTCATAGTCTCAGGTGTAGATGGACCATATGATTTATTTGAGGTGACCAGATGTTCAGGTGACCCATCTGCAGTGACCAGATGTTCGGCTTTTTGTGTGGATGTCAAGGTCAAATCTTCACCAGAACCCTCCAACCAACCTTCAGTGCTGGATGTGCTTGTTGAGGTGGACTGAGTTGTGTGTGTAAAAAGACCCAGGTCTTCATCTGAGTCTGGAGTTTCTGTGATTTTTCCTGCATCTTCTTCTATTGTGGCATCTTCAGGTAGGGATGTTGAGGGACTTGACTGGACTGGAGCATGCTGAGTTGCGGTGGCACTGCTTGAGTCATATTGCACTGTAGTACCCTCAGTGGTCATGGAGATCTCACTAGTCACATTATCTTTATCCTCATCCTCCAGGTTGGTTTCAGGCATGGGTTGGAAGTGTTTGGACCCATTTATCTCCTTCGGTTGAGAGGGTGGCTCCTCTGTTGTCTCTGGCTGAGCCTCTGTAGGTGGGATGAAGTCGATGGGCTCTCCAGGCTGTAAGTTGGTATCTGGCATTGGTTGATAGTGTCTATGATTGCTGCTCTCAACACCATCAATTGCTGAAGCTTTTATTTCTGGTTCTTCTTTTTGTGTTAAATCAATGTGTTTTGCATTGATGTAAATCTCTGGAACAGACTCAACTTTTTGCCAGGTGACCTCAGTGGACTCAAGATATCTCTCTGTGCTGGTTGGGGTGGTGGACTCTGTATAGGTGCTATTTTCATCCAACTGAGGGCTTGTGGTGTGGTTGTGTTCCTCAGGTTCTGAAGTAGTCTGTGTGCTATAAATGGAGAAGGACTCAACAGCCCCCTGAGCTTCATTTTCTGACTGCTGAGTGATCTGATCCACACTGTACTCCTCATGGGAATCTGCCAAAGTCACAATATGCTGCTCGCGGTCCTCTAGCTCTGTTGCCATAAGATCTATAGGTGGGACTGTCTGAGAGTTGCTGTTAGCTGCAGAGGAAGAATAGAAGAGATACCATTAACCAAACGTTACTACTATATGGAATTGATAGTCAGGAGTTTTCAAACATTTTGATGCCAAAGACCTCAATGATATCACTGGGAAGGACTCCCTTTCTTTTATGTAAAAAATCAGTTTTCTAACATAAGAAAAATACTGTCTTAAAGGTTTAGTTTACTCCAGAATAACAATTTCCTGATGATTTTCTCACTCCTATGTCATCCAGAATGTTCATGTCTTTCTTTCTTCAGTTGGAAAGAATTTTTTTTTGAGGTTTTTGAGGAAAACATTCCAGGATTTTTCTCTATATAGTGGACTTCAATGGGAATCAGTGGGTTGAAGGTAAAAATTGCAGTTTTAATGCAGCTTCAGAGGACTCTACACGATCCTAGCTGAGGAATAAGGGTCTTGTCTAATTGGTCATTTTGTAAAAAAAAAAAAAAAAAAAAAAAAAAAAAAGTATATACTTTTTAACCACAAATGCTAATCTTGCACTAGCTCTGCATCCAAAAATTCACGGATTATGTAGTCAGGTTGGAAAGGTCATGCGCGATGTAGGCGGAAGTACAGACCCAGTGTTTACAAGGCGAATGTGCATAGAAAGTCAAAAGCCCTTTACAAAAAAAGATAAAACAATGATGTATGGCGATTCACCCTACTCTCCCTTATTTAATCGGAGTACCTAGATGAAGAACTAACCACGCGTGACCTTTCAAACATGCGTGAAGTCACAGACATGCATTGCAGAGGTAGTGCAAGACAAGTAATTGTGGTTAAAAAGTATATGTATATATATATTTTTTTAGAAAATGATCATTTCGCTAGAAAAGACCCTTATTCCTCAGCTGGGATTGTGTAGAAGCTTTTGAAACTGCAATTTGGAGCTTCAACCCGTTGATCCACACTGAAGTCCACTGGAGAAAAATCCTGGAATCCTTAATTTATTTTCGACTGAAGAAAGACATGAACTTCTTGGATGACATTGCGGTAAGTAAATTATCAGGAAATTTTAATTAGGAGTGAACTAATCCATTAAGTGCACAGCCCTTTTTTTGCCTCCTAAAAATGTTATCGCAAAACCCTCTAGAACACTTTTGTAGCCCCCTTGGGCATCGGTGGACTCCAATGTAAATGTTTAAAAAAACTCAAATGTAAAAATATCTGTAAATACCTCTGAAGCAGTAGGTGTCATAGGGAGTGTGTGGTTCGGGGAATCCTGTTTGATTGCTAAAACGATAAACTGTCTTAACACCAGGTTCAGAACCCCCACACCGTTCACGAGGGGTCACGATGGGGTAGCGAACGCTTCCATCAGCAAGCCAGCCAGGATTGCAGTGGTTCAGACCATCATTCCATGCGGCGTACAGTTGGCCAGTGGTGGCTAGTTGAGCTCCCTGCTGCTCACAGTATGTCTTAGCTTCCAAAAAGCTGAAGCGGTGTAGGGAGGACCCATGAAAAACCTCCCCTAAAAACAGTTACATCAATGAAGTCATCGTAAACAGAGTACATTTTTTGAATATGGACTACTTGGCAGTATCAATAGTTTGGAGCACAGTTAACATTGTTTACAAAAGTGTAATGTTAGCAGTGGGAGTGGTTTACCATGAATGTTCTCCACATAGCAATACACATCATATAGTTCATCATTATCCACCATGCCATAGTTTCGAACGCCTGGTAATCCATCCATGTCTCCAAAACACCCTTCACGTGGCATCTGGATTGGGTATCTAAGGCGGCATAGGCATAGTATAGAAACATTTTAATGAACCCTAAAGATACAACTAAGTGATTAGTTCACTTCCAGAATACAAATTTCCTGATAATTTACTCACCCCTCTGTCACACAAGATGTTCATGTCTTTCTTTTTTCAGTCGAAAAGAAATTAAGGTTTTTGAGGAAAACATTCCAGGATTTTTCTCCATATAGTGGACTTCAATGGGAATCAGTGGGTTGAAGGTCCAAATTGCACTTTCATTGCAACTACAAAGGGCTCCACATGATCCCAGCTGAGGATTAAGGGTCTTATTTAGCAAAACAATCGGCCATCTTGCTCTACCTCGACCACACTCATTGTGTAATCACGCATACGTGACGTAGGAGGAAGTACTGACCCAGTGTTTAGAAAAGTCAAACGACCTTTACAAAAAAGGTAAAACAATGATGTTGGATGATTTTCAAGTTGGAGGAGGAAATGAGATGGAGTTTTTGAACCCAAGTACACAGACAAAGTACACTAACCAGAAAAAAAAAACAAAAAAAAAACACACATAACTTTTCTAAAGTGATTACACAATGCGTGAAGACGCACATGCGCATTGCAGCGCTAATGCAGGACAAGTATTTGAGGTTAAAAAGTAAATAAATTTGTATTTTTTAGAAAATGACAGATCGTTTCACTAGATAAGATGCTTATCCTTCGGCTGGGATCGTGTACAGCCCACTGAAGCTGCTTGAAACTGCTATTTGGACCTTTAACCCCATTGAAGTCCACTATATGGAGAAAAATTCTGGATTTTTTCCTCAAAAACCTTTATTTCTTTTCAGTGGAGGAAAGAAAGAAAGACATGAACATTTTGGATTAAATAATTAGTTTTATTTTAGGAGTGAACTAATCCTTTAACCCCATTAACTAATTTCTTTAGTTTATATATCCTAAGAACTGCAACAGGACAATGTTTAGCCCTGCCTCCAAACCAGAAGTTCATTCCAAATTTTAAATGGCAAACATTTTCTGACAGACTGTGATTTTGTTGCTTGACTTGTGAAATGACAAATTGCTAGTATATAAATAGTTGCCTGAATCACATCTACTGCAAGTATACACAGGAAATGCCTAATAGCTGGTTATATAATGTGTCTGTCCACTCACCTAACCGAACGATCTGAAAGCCAGCCAGCGTCACACTGCTCATAACCACTGTGGTACTCAGCCAGCAGCTGTTCTGGAGAAGCAATCTGAGCACCAATATCCTCACACGCATTTTTGGCCTCATCAAAAGTGAAGGCGTAGCGACTTGAGGTATTGCGGTAGTGGAAGACAACACCTAAAAACACAAAGCATGTCAGTGTTCTCATATATCATAGCTTATGAGCTGTTATGAAGTGCCATTTTCTAGTCTGGAAAATAAACCTCTTATTTATAAACCAGTTTATAAAGTTCTAAATATGGATATTTTTCTTATACAAATGCATCGCTTTGTTTCAGAAGGCCTTTATTAACCCCCAGAGCTATGTGGAGGACTTTTTATGATGGATGGAAACAGTTTATTTTGCTTCAAAATATGGCATTGTAAAGCTAGGAAGAGCTAGTAAATTTTTTAATATAACTCAGGTTGTATTCATTTGAAAGAAGAAAGTCATAGTACATCTAGGATGGATTAAGGGTGTGTAAATAATGGGGCATTTTTCATCTTTGGGTGAACTATCCCTTTAAATAACCAGGAATTCTTATGAACAATCTGGGTTTAAAACACTGTTGACTAAATGTGGCAAAATCTAAAGTTTTGATAATAATCACCTTTTACTTTAACTTGGGCCTGGTCGTGAGCGTCCTCCAAGCCGTGCTGGACTTCGCAGCGGTAGAAGCCTGTATCGTTGTGTATCAGTCCATCCAGTCTGAGGGTGAGATCAGCTGAAGAGGTGGCATAATTCAGCAGTGACGCCCTGCCTTTATACAACTCACTCACCTTTACCCGCTCACCACGGGCCACCAAGATCTCTGTCTCTCTGTTTGATGAAAGAAAGCTCCATTTGACTCGTGGCTGGGTCAGTACAGCATGTCGACCCAAAGATGGGGTCCGGGACAGACTCACCAGGCAGGGCAGAGTCAAGGAGCCCCCCAAAATGGCAGACACTGGGGGGCTATCAGGAATGGTCACTTGCAAGAACGTGGACTCATCTAAGAAAAAGACAAGTATGATTTGAGATACTCATCAACTGACAGTTTAATACTGAACTGAATATTCGGCATTCAAGATTCTAGATTAAAAAGCAACAGAAGGGTAATGACACACTCTGTAACTGCACTCTAAGAGCTGTCTGTGACCTTTATTGTTATTTATTATTAATTATATCCTGTGTGTTGAACGGTAGAGGTGAGACGCACCTGCTGCAGGGCTGAGGACGGTAGAAGATGACAAGACAAAGAGGCAGATGGCACCCAGCAGTATATGCAGGAACATCGCTGATCTGAAACCAAACATAGAGAGAGAGAGTGAGACAATATATAGAAACAAAGTCAAAGAACAGCATTATCAAAAGGCCGAATTGGAACTGTGACATACCACAACATAAGATCCTTCTGTTGAAATGAAAGACGCAAACATTTATTTCCAGTACAGCAATGTAGCTAATTTATGTCATTTAATTTAACTGCATTCTGCTCCAGTGTAAGTTCATGGATATTCATAGGGCAAAATGACACACTGCCTTGTGTGAGAAAGCGAGAAAATGAAAAAGAGAGAGGGAAAGTTCTTCGTGCCTCTGCTGTTGCCAGATTGCATGAATTCACACTCTCACTGAATTTTTCGAGCCTTTTGAAATTAAACAGTTTGACTCCAAAATCTGAATAGCTATTGTAATAGCATTAAGTCACTAAATTAAGTGATTTTTAATTTGTTCAAGTGAAGAAAATAGGGCTTCTCAACCTTTTCAGGACTAGGAATTAGGGTTTATATTTTGGTTATACTTTTAAAGATTATCATTTATTACAACATTTACATTACTACATTACACAATACATAATGCAAAAACTGTATGATTATATTTATGGATTTATTAATGTGTGTGCTATTTTTAAAGAAGATTTCCCCACAGATCTCTTTTGTAGACTCGGGTTGAACACCCTGGTTTTAAAGGCATGTGACTGAATGGAACAAAACAGAAAGGCTTGCCCGCAGTTCTTTAGAAAGAACCAACAAAATGCTCAAACAGCACAGTTAACTAATTTTCACTGCAGACCCACAGCGCAGTCTTTAGAGGGTGTGTTTATTCTTTACGCGATGAGAGTTCGCAGGCTTATAATTTGTGTTGAATAACATTTTTATTTGTTTTATTTAGCTTTATGTGTGGTTTTGCGTTTTCACAAGCCTTTCTGAATCGGAGGTTAGTCGAGAGCTTCCCGGACAGAGGATTTGGCAACCCTGTGCTAGGTCCAGCTGGCATGATTTGGATCTTTGGAGTCTTTGGGAGCTCTTGTATGTGCTCAGAATTCTGAAGAGTCACCGAACAGACTAACTATCCTTTTCTAAACATGAGCATCTCTTTACCAGTACATCCATCTCCACTAAGGTCATCTTTATGCACCTGTCTCTGTGCAGCCCTTAAACTACACACAGAGCACAATATAGACTGTGTTTAGCTAAACGGCCTAGTGAAAGGGAATGTTTTAAGCGGCTAGATGGTTTCTAAGTGAGACAGGCTGAAATAAATAAATAAAAGACCACCTGCTAGATCCACTGAAATACTGTTTGTAAAGAGCGAATGAACTGAATAGTCATGCCTCAAAGAGGGAGCCAGAAAAGCAAGTAGACATAACAGTGGTCCAGTGATTCTAACAATTTTAAATATCCCTGTGACTTTAAAAGTCGTGCAAAAAAATCTGAGTAAGTTTCAGCAAGCAATTTTTATGCAGGACTCCAGGCACCATTTAAATGAAGTGGAAGGTAATGAGTTGATTACATCAATTTTAAATGATAGCATATCATTGACTTTAAGTTATTTTAACAACAGGATGTTTACGGGGATGTCTGTGCAAAATAAGAGGGTCATTTAAGTATCTAATTGTTACTCTTCTCTGTTTACATGAAATCTTTTACAACCAACCAGATGTGAAATTACAGACTACATTCCCTAAAGAAAGACCATCATTCCTAATGTGTAATGTTGCCTAATAGAGTGCAGGCTGATAAAGTGGAAATTCAGTGCAATGTGAGTTTTAATCTACTAAATAGGCACGGAAGTGCACTGGAACAGGAGTTTTTGTCTTCTGAACAATTCATCTGTGTACTACTGCTCTAGATTTGGACTTTGAACTGCAAGAACACCAGATTCTTAACAGCTATTTGTGTAGGAAAAAAAACATATTGTGTGATATTTGTGTTTTCTCCAAAAAGCAACAGTATACTTCCTTGATGCAACCTTTCTCTCCTGTTTTTAATTTTGAAAGGCAGTTCATCAAAGATATGGCCCATTAAGCTCCCTGATCCAGAGGTCTAACAGAAGTGGTTTACTGTACGTGCAAGACAGGAACTACAAAGCCCAGAAAAAGCAGAATTTAGGGCACAAAAGCCTCAGACGCACCAGAGCAGGAAGTTCTGATGCTATGGTGCATTTTTTAGTGATGTAGACTAATGGGTACATAGAAACGGTTCGCCTGAGAGGAAAAGAGAGAGAGAGATGGATGGAAACTGGCATGAACTGGTTGACCTAAAGTTGGATACACGAATAGGTATTAAACACTACTGCCATGGAGAAGCAGGGGTGTGTTTGTACATTCATTGTACCTCCTCTGAAAGTGCACTTGGAATTGAATGTCCAAAATTAAAGGAGAGGTTTAATGCTATATCATGCATTTTGACTTATTTACACTGTTAAAGAGTTGGATTTTCATGCTAAGCATAGCCAAAGATTCAAAAAACGAGTTGGATGAATGACAATGCATTTCCTTCAGGGTTCATATATTTATGTTTCGTAAAGTTTTTTTCAAGTATGGCCCTGCATGACATCACAAAGGCCGGAATTCATTTTATGGGCACTTCTCCCAGAGCGAGAGCAAGAGCATGCCTATCAATGTAATTATTCGGGTTATGGAAGTCGATGGCAGTGCTGGACAGACTTGCTCGAGAAGGATTTGTCATTTTGTTTCTAGATCACAAAATCAACAATGTCACCAGAAGTGTGACATTGTTGAATGTTAAGAAGTCAAGAAATGTCAAGAAGTGTGTTTTTGGTTGTGAGGGAAAGACAACCTTGTTCGGCTTCCCAAAGAACCCAACATTAAAGGAAACAGTGGATGCAGTTTGTTTCTCTGGGGCAGCAACGAAGTTGTGCAAGTGTGTTTGTTTGTTCCTGGGATTTAGGTGACAAACCTTTTATAAACAAATTAAATAAAATTAAAGCCAAAGTTTTCATTCCTGTTTATTTTTGTCGATGACACAGCTAGAAGACAGTCAGTACGCAAAAGCTTTGGCACTCGTGATTCTTTAGCTCCGCCACGACACACCTTCAGAAGCTCATTCTGCAAGTAACTGTGAAAATTAGGCTTTATTAATCAAAACACTGTACCTGTAAATCATACTTTGTGTGAAAAGGAATAAAAGTTGTCATTGTTGTACTGCCTCTAGTGTTCATTTCAACTGGAAACTGCAGTGATTTGTACATATAGTTACATTGTTTCAGTTTTGCAGAAATGTATATAGAGGCCAGATTTTTCCAATGAGCCTAGGTAGCAACTACTACTCTATGTGCTGAGATTGGCAGAAACTGTGCGTTAGGTTCCCTTTAAGGATAGCAGGAAATATTTCTGTGGCAGTTTTCAGAAATAAAACATCAAGAACTGTAATACTGAGAAGACTGAACAAAGCTGTCTTGATGTTTAACTACAAGTATCTGCAGATCTGTCTCTCTGCTTATCTTGTATCCTGTTCTTGAGAACATTACAACAGACGCAGCCACATTTCCATAAGCCAAAAGTAAAGCCAGATTGTTGTAAGGGCAAACATGGAGGACGGGGCCCAGCAACCTCAAGAGTGCTTAGGCAGGCATCTCCACGGACGCCTGCTGTCTGGAATACAAAATGACTTCATTTTGAAGGGAAATGAAGAAGGAGACAGTCTATTTCACTTACATCACAGCAGTGATTTTACAGACCATATAGGAAGCTCACTATTTCTTGTTGAAGGTTTGGTTTTAGTTAGTAGCCATAATAAGCCGATGCTGGATAAACTCCCAGACAGACAAGGGGCGGTAAAAGAAAGCAGACAAACTTTCCCACACACATTGTTCACTCTGGAATGCTGCTCTGGTTTGTATTTTCCCCATATTTTTTCCTTTACTTTTCTCCACGTTGTCTGTCAGACTCTTCCATTCGTCCGTCTTCTCTTTCGGTGCCACACCCACCCTCAAACTCAAGCCCTTTCTAACCTCGCATGACTCTCTGTGACTTCGTCCATCACCCGGGGCAACCAGCACTGTCCTCAGAAACACAGACCAACCGGAACTCACACAGAGAGAGACAGAGAGGCTAATTCACCCATGCTGCAAAGGTCTGAGGTGTTATTAGCCAAGCAGCCTGTGGTAGATCTGGCTAGCCAAGCATACAGCCATTCTCTGAGCTCTGTAAGAAACTGCAGAGAACGGATCTGAATAGTGGACTGAACCTCACAGCCTTATCAATGAACAACATTGTATATTGTATAAAACTATTAAAGGGATAGTTCACCCAAAAATGAAAATTCTGTTATTAATTACTTAACCTCATGTCATTCCAAACCCGTCCAAACCTGTCATTTTTTGAAGCTATGAGAATACTTTTTGTGCACAAAGAAATTCACGGGAGTGAAGAAATTGTTGTTGTTTTTTTTGTATTCTTTGCACATAAAGACTATTCCCGTAGCTTCATACAATTACAGTTGAATCACTGATCTCACATGGGACTATTTTAATGATGTCCTTACTACCTTTCCGGGCCTTGAACATCATAGTTGCATTGCTGTCTGTGCAGGGTCAGAAAGCTCTCGGATTTCATCCGAAATATCTTCATTTGTGTTCTGAAGATAAACGAAGGTCTTACGGGTTTGGAATGACATGAGGACATCAGGATTCTACAATGAATGGAAAATTCCAAAGAATAGAATTTATATGAAATTGAAATGATTACATTCTAAATATCTCTTACTGTTTCTTTTCATCTTGTTGACTAAGTACTGCTAAGTATTAAAAAGTATTCTAAGCGTTTATCATGAAAGGCACTTTACTTTTCACATTGGGGTGATCCGGACTGGACATGACTGGTGCACAGTTAAATTAGGTCAGATGTGTCCTGAAGGGGTTCGTGCAAGTATTTTGGCTGTGGTGATTGAAAGAGACACCTTATTAACTTTAGAGGAAAGTACCAAAAAGTTTCTTCTATTCCCTAACAATTACTAAATATAAGTGAAGGCAAAAGAAGACGTGTGGATGTCTCATAACAGTTTAACTTAATCTGTCAGATGATATGAAGAATCTTTATCTTATAAATGCTTGAAAAACACTCATACATCGACTTATTTCTGCTCCGCTACACCTATTTGAGCGATGGGTTTAGAAACAAGCCGAGCCACTGCGAAGATGAATGGCACTACAGCCAATAAAGTGTTGCGATTTTACAGCTGAAAACACACTGCAGACATTAACGCTCAATGTCTCAAAAGAAATAAGTTGACTCACATTGGAATAACTGCAGATGTAGACCAAACAGGTATTCATGAATCACGTCTCTCATGCTACATTTGGCACCTGGATTTCTGCTTAGTTTGTACCACAAAGCAAATCATCCAGCAGGTGTGTTGCAGACGTCTTTTCCCCACTTACTCACAAACCTCTAATATTTGTGTCTACAAAGCCTTTAGTCTCAGGCACAATATTAAAAAGAGCTAAACTCAGCACACTAATATTATTTTTTCACCAATTCAGTTCCAGCACCAGTATAAAAATAGATCTTGGAATTGAATTGCTGTTTGGTTCTTAGTATGCCTTTGCAACACTCAGTAATCTGTAAAGTATTATTTTCCAAGTAACTGGTCATTTTTGTGCAGTAATTGCATATTTAGGTAATGGAGATAAAAATAAATGATTACAGGTTGAGTGTTTGCTAAGGTTGATTGCATTTGTCTGAATCCAGTCTCAGTTTTTGCTCATGCATATAGAACACGCATTCATTTAGAAATGTCAAGAACAGGTGTCTTCTCTTTGAAGGCTCAGTCTGTGTAAAGCACTTATGCACCATCCAACACTGACAACCTTTCAAATGCATTCTAAACAAATTCTAAAATTAATTCACAGTACAAGGGCTCCAGGAATAGATGTGCTCTCAGCAATAACAGATCCACATGAAAAGAGCTGTACAGTCTGATGCCTGATGTCACAAGAGAGGTTTTTTTTTTTAAAAAAAACTTCTTATGCTCCAGTTGCTTAGAAAAAAAATACAGGTGCTTTAATAAAAATAGAGATGCAAATGGGCTGATCTGAAGAGCTTGTAATGTAACAGCAAGAACTTTTTCATTTCTAAAGAACCATTTGAAGCCAAAAACTTATTCCTGCTGCCGGTTGCCTTATAGGAGAGCATTTTAGTTTCACAAAAACTTTTTATTCTCCAGTTCCTTAGAATATTATGTACTTGTGACTAAGACACAACTATTAAATGGTGTTATGTTATAATAATAATCTGAATGGATAGTACTCTGCATAATAGTCTGTACCAGACTAATTCCTAATTCACATAGGCTGATGCAACATGCATATTCAGCACAGTAATGTCCTCAGTAACATCTCCTGCTGTGCTCTCAAACTTAAAAAATGCATAAGCAGAATTCACTTACCCTAAAAAGTCACCCGGAAAGTCAAAATTAAAAAGCCAAGAAATAAATTTGCTAAATTGCAATTATTTGCAATTACAGAATCATTAAATAGGTAATTTAAATGCATGTAAAGCCACTTACCTCATTCCTAAGAATTCCTCTCGAAAAGCCCCCGTGCAATTGGAGGATTGTATAGAGTCTCATAGAGTGCAGGCTGGAGATGATGGATGCTGTGAGCTCGACCAGAGGAGGAGAAGAAAGAGAGAGAGGATGACAGAGAGTGGAGGAATAAAGGCGCAGGAAGGATCTGCGATCAACCCACTCTCTTAACCAACAGGGTTCATTTTCTTATTTGTTCCCTGGCGCGATGAAAAAAGTGGGAAGGGACGGAGGAAAAGTTAAAATGTCCTAAATTAGAATGAGCTACTAAAGAAAGACACACAGAGAAAGAGAGAGAAAGAGAGAGAGAGAGAGAGAGAGAGAGAGAGAGAGAGAAAGAATACACGCTCTTAATACAGTATTATACACACCTGAAATGTTGCTTGACATTCTGTTATTGTCCAGTAAAAAATGTTAATGTTTTCGCGTAACTGTTTCAAAATGACAAATGACCGAGAATCGATTTGATACGAGCACTCGTGTCCTTCATACAGCATGACTCCTAAAAAAAAAGTGAGAAACATGCAAGTTTTATGCTTACCATGCTTAAAAGAATAAAAGACAGAGAGATTTGGCTTAGCGTTTAGCTCCAGGCGTCGTTTCAGTCCATTTCTGGTTCATAATTGGGAAACTCTTACCTTGACCTACATTTATTGATTGTGTCAACGCATTAAAGGATTAAAACCTGTCGAGGTAAAAACAGCTCCAAATAATTTCTTTATTCCAAAACAAATATCAAATTGGCACGAGCAAAATTAATTTAGTTTAATATCCATGTGTGTGCGTCTGTGTGTGTCCACCTTTTTCTTCAGCGCTGAAGTAAGCCTATGGGTGAGACTTCCGGTTCATTATCCGCTATAGGGACATAACTAGAAGAAATAACAACTTGCAGTAAATGGTAAAACTGATTGCACTACAAACCAGGGTCCGCATAATTAAGATAAAACATTAAAATAATATAGTAAGACACACCAATTTGCAATATCAAGCAGCAAAATGAGCGGTTTTGTACATCTTTAAATAGCTGGACGCCGATGAGACCAGAAGCCAGACCCATAAAATTTACAAATGGCCGCACCCACTCTCACAAGAAGAAAAAAGTGGATATGGGGGCGTTTCCTCTGCGGAGGCAAGGGAGGCAGTGGGTACTTCTCAATATCCCTCCTCGTTTCCTCACTCCTCCGTCCTCCATCCTATGACCCGGAAAACGATCTAGCTCAGCCATCTTGTAGGACATCTCTAATTGCACCACGAGGAGGTGAGGATCGAGCAGTGAGGAGTCTCCCTTCACATCTGTCGTAATAATTTGCATTTATATTTTACCTTTGCAGTTTAAATAAACCATACGTTATATATCTCAACAGGGCATCTTGCTTTATTAATATTTATTATGAATGTCGTAAATAAGGAACTTTAACAACATAAGGGCAGATCCCTTTAGCGCAGCTGATGACGCATTAAAGTGAGGCTTGAGTGGTCAAGAATATTCCAATGTTCATCCTTTGATTCCTCCATCCTCAATTCCTTTCCTTGCATCCTTCCCTCATATCCTAAGGGGGGTGCAGCTAAGATGCAAGGAAAGGTAGGAAGGAAAGGAAACAAGGATGCATGTTGAGAAATGAGAAGCACCCCCTGTCTCCTCAAAATATTGGATGAGAAAAAAAATTGTAGTACAAAAATAAAACAATAACACCAATACTACAAAATATAACATTAAAAAGTGAAAAAACTAACTAACCAAAAAAAAGGTTACAGATGGAGGACATGTCTCTCTCACTCTCTCTTTCACTCCCCTGTCCCGGTCCGATCTTAATGTTATGTTGGAATGTGTTCTCCTGCTGTTCCTGTCTGTACCCTTGTTGGATTTATTATTAAAAACCCGTTTGTTTGATTTCCTCATCCTCGGCTCCTTCCTACGCCTCCTCTCTACACACGACCTGACAATAACAACTGTGTTAAGTCAAAATAAGACTTAAAATGGCATGAAAACATGATCTGTTGGAGTTTTTAATGAGCAATCAGCTTTGTTTACAGTAAATTTTCTTTTGATGACTTATGACCTAGAAATATATATATGTTATATATAAAGAACAACAACTGAGGACTTAGATATAGACATGCACACACAAATATAATTGTAAAAGACTGTAAAATTATTTTTTAAATACTTGATTTTATGTGATTTTATGATGATTATTATGTCTTTCAATTCAAAATCACATTTAATACAATTATGCGAGCAAATTTTTTCTTTGAAGACATAATATTTTTTACCAGTAGTTTTATCTCATTTTTCCTTATACTTTCTCTTCCTTTCACTTTTTTTAAATTTGAAAATTATTTAACAGAGTCATATTTAATGAAATAATTCTGAGCAAACTTGCACAGCTGCATAATATTAGTCATGAATTGAAAGAATAGTTCACCCAAAAAATTTAAATCTGCTGAAAATGTATTCACGCTGAGGTCATCCAATATGCAGATGAGTTTGGTTCTTCATTGCAAGAGATTTGGGGAAATTTAGCATTATATCACTTGCTCACCAGTGGATCCTCTGCAGTGAATGGGTGCCGTCAGAATAAGAATCCAAACAGAAAACAAAAAACACCACAATAATCCACAAGTGACTTCAGTCTATCAATTAACATCCTGTAAGCTGTGTGTTTATAATAAACAAACAATGGCCTGAGTGTGAGTATTTGTAGTAAGTTTCATTTTTGGGTGAATTATTCCGTTAGAAAAATGTGTTTGATTTTACAGTAGTACCAGAGATATTCTACAGATAAAACTGTGCAAACATGTTCTTGCATAATCTTAGTAATGTAGGGTAATCACTTTGTTAAACAGATAAACATACTGAGGAACCTTTTACTCTCACTGATTTTATCCATTGTTTAAATTCCTATTTAAAGCAAGGATCAACTTTGCATCGAGCCAAGTCCAAGGAGTGAGTGCCACAATGAATGCTTTGGTTCACTTAACTGCTAGGCCACAACAACACTGTATAATGAGAAATGAATGGTTATGTAAGCATCCATTTCTGCAAGCACATTAAGAAAGTTAACACTGTCATGGCTAAATATAAGCTATACAGTGCATGAAAGTGAATCTGGACCAGTAGAACTCTGTAACACATCTGTATTGCAGAGTATGTGCGTATACCTTCCAGGACTGGCTGTGCTGACTCTCTCCAAGCTAGGAGAAATTTTTTATCAAGGTTGATGAGCCTTAACCAGATCCATCAGAAATGATGAAACATCCACTTATTCAGAGAAATGACCACTTTGAATTGGTTTTGAGGCATGAGTCACTGCTGATTCACATCTGAAAGTTTGAATCTGATCCATTTGTGAGTCATGTCTGTGAAGGTAACCACATGAGGACACAACAGACCGGAGCCTAGTCTCCTGTTAAAACAGTAGCAAACTTTTAGAGATGAAAGGCTGGATGACAGAAGCAAGGAAACTCTTCTGCACACAAAGAGACGAGGGTGAATATGGCTTTGTATATCACATATTCTTCAACAGAGTCATATACAAGAGGAATATAACATACCAACACAGCTGACTGTCTCAGAAATCCTAAAACTATGCTGAAGATGAGACATCAGGTAATATCAGGTAACATCTGTAAATCACTATATACATTCAGACCAGACTTAATTTTACGTAAAAACAACAGTACGCCGTTTATTGGCTCTTGCATTATGGTAATCTTTTAGTAATAAGCAAGGGTACCTTTTTCTGTACCACAAGATTACCTCTGCCTGCCAGCTATTGAGGATTTTAAAACTTGATCCGTTTTACAGACATTACTACCATCCACATCCAAGCCACAAGTGGGAAAGTATGAAGTCACAGACTGCCGTCTCTCTGCAGCACATCCCATTAACCCTGATTTCATCAGGAACACTTTAAAATAAAGTTCAAATAATTAAAGGAGAAGTCCACTTCCAGAACAACAATTTACAAATAATTTACTCACCCCCTTGTCATCCAAGATGTTCATGTCTTTGTTTCTTCAGT
>JAHKKF010505814.1:0-15781 GCA_019740295.1 Labeo calbasu
GTGTATCTTCCACATAAAGTCCTTCTAGAATATTACTAACAACATATTTCTGCCTCATCATTTGACCAAAATCTACACTGGATCACAGTCAGAAGTTATTACAAACACTCAACAGTGACTGATAGTGACATTTAAGTGAAATGTTGTATTAATCTCAATAATTGCCATGCGTAGCTTGAAGGTAACTGGAATTTCTCCATTACCCGTATACGATTATATTTTGTTATGTATTTTATCAAATCACAAGTTTGTAAGAAACTGTTTAATTTTCCAAAAAGATTTTCCGAAAAGATAATGTACCACATGTTCAGATCATCTTCTTTCCTGACAAAATCAATATAATGTCAATATAATCGATATAAAAACCAATAAGCTTTTCCATATTCCAAGCTTGCCTGCTGCACTGGGGGCATTACATGCATGTCCGAGTCGTGAAAATTATGAAAATAAATCTAGGAATCGTTTGATTGTTGGATTTTAAATCAGCTGGGTTGAGGAATCAAATTAACTAAGTAGCTAAGCTGTTTTATGGATGGTGACTGTAATATTATTATTGAAATCTTACCAGTAATTAGTTACACTACTAGTTACTGCAAAAAGTAATATTATTACAGTAACTAAGTTAGTAGTAACTAATTACTGCCCAACACTGATGTGGACACATGGCAGCCAACTTCATGGCAGTGTTTTCTCACAAGGTTAAGTTCCCATATCTTCTTTGCTATTCAGGAAGTGCATTTCATTTAATCTGCGCACAGCAGACCTGCCTAAACATGTTTTTTTTCTTTTGTATCATTTTCAAAACCCCTATCATGTCAGCTACAAGAAAACTCAACCTCTTGGGGGAGGGGGAGTAGGGGGGGGGGTGATCCTCCTCCTCTTCCTCCTCTGCTGAAATTGGTATGGTGGGGTGGCACAGGTGGTCAGGCCTGTTTTATCAGAGTTTTCTTTTCAAATTTATCTTTCATCCACATTCGTGTCCATATTGTCTGCATTCGGCAGAAAAATCAACGTTTCCTCATTCTTTGTGCACAAGTTCAATGAGTCCCTGAACCTCCTGAATGTGGTGCGAAGGGGACTAGGAAAATTGCTGGTATGAAATGTGTTATTTTCCCCATCTGTCTGCCAACATTTACTAAAAAATCCTTGAGATTTTTTATCAAACTTCTCAAGAGAGTTCAAAATGGATGAAAGTCAAGTTCACCCTCAAGAGCATCCCAATGTATCTCAATAGTAAGGTTTCTTTATGATTTATCTTTATTCGCCTTCTTTATGACATTAACATCATTAAATGACTGTATTAACTACTGGCAAGATTTTAGAAAGCTGCGATGGCTGAACAATGCATAAAACGCAATTAGTTAGTATTAACTAATAACTTGTACACAATAAGATCTGCTGTTTAAAAGCAAACAGGCACAATCTTGATATTTCTTGAACTCTATAGAAAAGACACATGGTCTTGTTTCAACTGCTTTGTAAAGAGATATTTTCTTTTTTGAAAATATACCAGCATATCAGTGTTCTAGATGATAGTACTGATTGTAGGCTGAGTGCATCAGACTACAGCACAACTAATCCATGAAAGCTTGTAAAACCTACACGACAGGTCACTAGAGAACAAATCCAACAACAAGTGTATTTTTCTTTCTGCAAGACTGCACCGCACCTGTATGAATATTTTCATTCCATTTCTCTTAATGTCACACCGTTGCTGACGGAGAATCAAATGTTTGTTGTCCTTAAGTGCATTAATTTCTGTATATATTATTCTTTGAAGATTTTAAGAGTATATTTCATTTTAGATGAAAACATATCATCTCAGGGAAAGGAAGCAGGCAGGGGAGAGTCAGGTAGGATGAGCCATCCCATTTTATTTATGTGGTCCTCAAGATAAGGGAAAATGAGTCAGAAGTACAATGAAAGTAAAGTAATTTCAGGATGTTTCCTATCATTTTGAAATATCTGAATGTATCTATGACAAAGTGTTCTAAAAATATGGATTCTTATAAACAAGTGTTCCAGTGGCTCAATTTGCCCCAGGTTAGGGGTAAGTTGACCCGAGCCAGTGGGTAAGATGAATCATCATCTGACTGAATCTGATTTAAACCCATGTGAAATTTTAAAGATAATTTACCTCTTTTAAAAACAAATTTAATAATCAAATTTAATTTTACAGTTGTAGTTCTTTTCTTAAAGTTAACTTAAAATAAAACCAATCAAATTAAGTTTCATTTTCAATCTTTAATTTTTTGCATTTCTGAAACAACATGTTGAACACCAAGGTTTTAACCTTCCCATAAACAGACTACACAGAGAGTTTGTTGAGTAAAATAATATAAAAACTGAACTAGAATGAAGGAATACATGTTACTGAAACTATAAACATTTTAGTCAAAAGATTCTTGCCATGGTAGCTTTTCTGCAATGTCGAACAGGCCATTAGAAACTATAAGTGGAAACATATATGATTATGTTGTGAAAAGCATCTTCTGGTTCTCAGAGAAGGATCTGGAGCACTTGTACACTGTCCCTATCAAATAAACTAATATCTCTCTATATATGATAAACCAAACCAGTTGCGTAATATCACGTTAAAATAACAGTTTATACTTCAGAGAATTAGGTTAACTTCAGTGCCTTATGGTAGGGTAAGTTAAAGTGCTGGCTCAACTTACCCCACAGCATTTGGCTCACTTCACCCCATAGCCGGCATTTTGAAAAAAATTCAGGCTAATTATTACTAATTCAGGCTAATATTTAGCTAAATGCTAAATGAGCTAAGCTTGCATCGTTTCACCTATATGCATCATGAATATTTTTAGACCTGGATAAATTTGCTTTGATGCAACAGCCATTACATCTGCTCAGATTTTTCTTTGACAAGCCAAAAACAGTTTTTAAAGTAGATGGGTGCCTTCCACTCCTCTTGTGTGTTTCTCCTTTTCACAGTCTGACAGAAATTATGTGTGATTCCAAAATGTAAGGTCACATGACAGTAAAAGTGTACAGTTGCCAAGATACTTGGGGTGGGTCAGCTTACCCACTGGCTCACCTTACCCTACTCTCCCCTATCTTACACATTAGGCCAAACTAATACTACTACAATACTAGTATTACTATTGTAATACTAACACAAAAGTACTAGCCAAAGAATACTATTTGCAGGTTTTCTAACTTTTGTAATATTTACATATACACATTTTACTGGTATATCTGCAGAGGTTTTGCTTTAGTTTAGTGGTTTCAGTTCACAGAGATTTCCAGTTTCCCATACAGTCTTTTTTTCCACTTTCCTTTTTCTTTTTTTGCGCTTTATAAACATCACTACAACTGCCAGGAGAACACAGACTGAGATGACCATCAGACACAGGCCACAATAAAAAATAAGCCAGGCCTTTGATTCGCATCTGCAGTCTTTGACAGGCATCGGAGGAGGCAGTCGTGGAGGCAAGTAATCCGGAACGGCATTCACGTGACATTTTTCCAAAGTCTCATTGACCAGGAGGTTGACCCACACGGTAGTCTGCAGCGGGTCTGGCTTTCCTCCGTCGCGAACGACTACGAAGAGGTGGTGCATGCCGTAGTCTTCGCCGCGAAGATGTTGGACTAGGGTGATGTTTCCTGAGTGCTGGTCAATCTGGAAGGGGCTGTGGAGAGCCGGATTGGTTGCAATTATTTGGTAAGTGATGTCCGAGTTCATTCCTGAGTCCTCATCGATGGCGTAAATCTTTGTTATCATGCTTCCTTCTCGGGTAGCTGGGGATATGGTCAGACAGGAGAGGTTGCTGCTAGGAAGAAGGACCTGGGGTTGATTATCATTGACGTCCTCAATAAAAATGGTCATTTTTACTGTGGTGGAAAGGGCTGGACTGCCGCCATCTACGGCTACAACTAGCAGGTCGTAGCGGTCTTGCTTCTCACGGTCGACTTCACCAGTACTGCGGAGTGATCCCTGCGCCAGGTCCATGGCAAAAGGGACATTTTCATTTAAAACACGCACATCCTCTATTAGGCCATTGCCTCCTTTATCAGCATCACTTACTGTGACTTTCCCAACTTGGGAAAGTTGTGGAATGCTCTCAGACACAAAAAAATAGAAATGTGGGGTTGGAAAGGCTGGTGGATTGTCATTCAGATCCAGTATGTTTATATACACAGTAGCAAAGCCCTCCTGAGACGGATCGCCGCCGTCCCGGGCCAGAACGGTCAGGATGTATGTCTCCTGCTGTTCTCTATCCAAAGACTCAGCTACCGATATCACACCTGTCTCTTCGTGAATTCTGAAAGGTCCTCTGTTTGTAAGCCTGTACCTTACTTTGCCAAACTGATGGCTGTCTGCGTCGGTAGCCTGGACTTTCAGCAGAAACTCTCCGGGCTCGTTGTTCTCCTTGATGCCCTTTTCATAGTGTGTCTGTTCAAACTTTGGGGCATTATCATTCACATCTTCAACCGCCACTTTGATCACTTCCCTTCTGTGTAGGCGTGTGCCATGAGGATCAGAAATAATAAGTGTAACGTTATACTCTCTGCACATCTCAAAATCTAGGGGTTTTGATGTTGAAAGCAAATAGCTGCCTGCTTGCGGCTTCAAAGAAAACGGCACGCTGTCTTCATCTAAGGATAGAGTACCTTTAGCAGCAGAGGTGTCTTCCAGCTCCAAGAGGGCCAAGACGGTGGGGGGCTCGTTTTCTTGTAACACGATCACTTGGTTTTTATGCTCAGTGACAAACCTGATCTTTATGGATGGCTCTGGGCTTGTCACTGGCTGAATGTATACAGTTACCTGAGTTTGCGTAGGGGGGCAAAGTGGGCTATTCGCAAGGACTTTCAACGTGTGCTCCTCAGGACTGTCAACCTGCACGTCAACAGCTAAGCTGATCAGGCCTGTGTGTTCATCCAAGTGAAAGAGGGCTTTGGCCCTGTCTGAGATCTGACGGCTGAAGGAGAATGTGATCTGGGCATTTTGGCCCAGGTCTTTGTCTGTGGCTTTAAGCTGTGCCACCGCAGACCCCTTGATTCTCAATGCTGGCACAATGGCTGTGACGGGGCTGTCGGTGTCAAACTCTGGGCAGTTGTCATCAACATCGGTTACAGTTACACTGAGATTAGCTGTAGCGCTAAGTGGTACTGAACCTCCATCTACTGCTACAAGAACCAAGACGTGGTTTTCCTGAGTTTCCCGGTCCAGTTCCCTTAGTACCACCAGTTCAAGTTCATGCCCGTCTTGTCTGATGGCAAAAAAGCCACCAGAGTCTTCTAAATTGTAATGTATCAAGCCATTATTTCTCGTATCCTTATCCTGGGCTTGGTCATCCAGTGGGAAAGCAGTCCCTATTGATGCATCTTCAGGTACGTGTAGAGGAATCTCATTCCTCTCAAAAATAGGAGCATTGTCATTAATATCATCCACAACTATTATCAGTTTTACTATTTCAGAATTAAGACTCACGACCGCAGTATCTGTAAAAGTACAGTCCCCATCCTGATGTGATGGACACAAAGTCTCCCTGTCTATGCGCTCTTTAGTGAACAGATCCCCAGTGCTCTTGTCCACCCTGATGTATCTTTCATTAAGGAGCTGGTATGGAGCTGAGTAGGTCGTGCTTAGACTTCCGATCTTCACGCCTGCTTCTTGCTCCTCCAGGGTGGTGAAACGCAGCGCAGCACGGCTATGGATTTGCCCAGCAGATGCCAAGAGAAGCACCCACTACAAAACAACAGAAGAGACTTAGAGACTTAATTCTTGGAAGAAAGCAATACCCTTCTTTCCATATGAAAGTTTAACCACACTCAGGAGTTAAGTGTGTAATCCTTAACCACCAAGTCAGTCTTTTTTTTTTTTTCCTGTTGAATATGTTGTTGCACAGGCTGTTTTATTGACTTACATGTTCCAGCAGCCAGAGATTTAACATTAAAATATTTAATCCCAACTAAGCTTGCAAATGCCTGTGCACTTTCCATGAATAAATTGATCTTGAATGCTTAAAAATGTTTGTTTTACCTTTCCCAACAATTCATCACTGAAATTAAATTCTTCCACAGTTTAAATGTTATATTAAATTAAATTAAATTAAATATTATATTTATTTTGTATTCATTTTATTTAAGGTTTGTCATTTTGCAAACATGGTTATTTTACTTTTATGTATATTTCATATAAAGTTGTAGGATTTCTTAATATGGTAACTGTTAAACATTAATAAAATCCAAGGTTAACGGTTGCAAAATGGAAATACAGCACTATATCAGGGCAGCAGATTTACATGTAAAAGGAATTTGCTAACAGGTTTGGCAGCAAATCTAAGATTGTGGTTATTGATAAATACATTTATTATAATTAATACTTTATTAGATCATTTTTATTATTATAATTATAGTAGAATAGTTATGCTTGAAAAATACACCATAAAAGCATTACATCTAGCATAGCTAAAATAATATATGGGACTTTTGCTTTGATTGCTTTTTGTTTGTTTTTTTTTTTGTTTTTTTTGATATTATTAGTAAAGGGACACCTGTTTGTGCCCTATTCATAGAAAGTGCCAGCATATTTTCTGGGGGGTGTTAAATATTTCCTTTATAAACTTAGACATTTGTTAGACATCTGTTATGTTTATATATATATCCACCGGTCTATCCACCTGCCTATTTGAAACTTTGAAACTACTAGTGAAAAGAAGATTGAAACACGTTAAACCCCCTGACACACACAATATGAATTTAAGGCGCAAACAGACTTAATACTGCATACTGACTGAGTAATGTGGACTTTACCTCCGTGTAACGCCTGACAGACTTGGCGTTCAAAAAGAAAAAGAAAAAAAAAAAAAAAGAAAAAAAAGTAAAGAACTCTCTTACTGAAAATACAAGAATAATGTACTGAATAATGTGAGATACATCACTCACCCGTAGTATAATCCAGTTCATTATGTGGTAAGGTTGAGCTGTCCATTCTTCAAGAACATGTTAGGCTTTGTGAGCATGAGAAGCACTTGCACGAAATGTGTGGGGGGCGGAAAACCTCGCCTACCTGCGCAGGTGAACAGCTCGAGATTAGCTCAAGATATTCAGCCGTTGGTTAAAAGGGAAAATACAGGTCTGACGGGATGTTTTTCCTGGTAATTGTTTATAATGATAGACGGGTCGCTGTGGAGTACTTTTCCCTTTCAACTCTAAACACTCTGTAATGCTTTATAATAATATACACACGCTAAATAATAATAAGAGAGATTATACAGTAGTTATAGCTTTTCTTTTAGAGTTATAGAGTTGTTAGGGTTCAGTTTTGGATTCAGTTTTGAACCATACTGAATTGGAACCATGGATTTTAAACCAATCTGCACAGTTATATTTGCTGTTATGGTCATCGTGTCATTTGGCTCATGGCGCAGTGTCGCCATCATGAGGGCGCCAGTGATATTTACATCTTTTATAGCCACGTAGTCTATTATAATTCCCTAGCATCAAAGGGGTTTGTTGTATTTTTATGACATGTTATACTGAAAATAAATAAGCTGTATGTGTTCAGTTTATTTTACAAAGGCCAATGAATAGTATTGAAGTGATAACAATAAAAAAGTGCCGTAGTAACCATGGTTACTGACAAAATAATGGTGTTAATACTATGTGTTGACATTTTTCTACATGTTGTTACTAAATTAGCTGCAGTACCTTCAAATGACAACTTAATATGACAGAAAGATTCGTGTAGTTAATTATAATCGGAAAAATTCAGGGAAAGGAGAAAACAATGTAATCGGCACTTAAAGAGCCAATACGTTTTGGAAAGCATTGATGGTCTAGAACTGTGCCTTAAAACTGGGTAAGTAAACCGAAGTGGTCGGAAATTTTCTTTCTCTAGTTCCGCATGTGACGTCATGTGTAGGCGTCAGGGGAAATTTTGCCCCAGACTTTACTGTAACCACGGAGAACAAACCCTGTTCTGATTGGTCGGCGCATTATGTAATGGGTGGAGTCAATATAAATCCTATGCATACCCATTGTAATAATTTGAGAATCAGTTCACAGAACTTTTTACAGAGAACAACAGGATGTCTGCAGCAACAAACTCTTCAGGTAAACTTTTCTTAGATAAAAATTTCACATGCCACATTATTTCAAATATATTTTATGTCTTTGTAAAAAGACAGTAGATTATTTAAGTTTATTCGTTTTATTTATTTACAGTCATCATGTTGACATTAGTCATGAATAGTTTAAAATGATTATCAGTATTTGGCTCTGTGAATCTAATAGAGGATGTGAATTCTATTAGAGTTGGATCTGGAGCTGGGAGACTTACTGCAGGAATTTAATGATGTTGTGAATGAGTTGACCACACCTCACGCATCTGAACATGTGCTGAGAGATGTGAAGAGACACACAGCATGCGTGACTGATGGAGACGATTCAGACTACTGTAAGTACACTACCACACACATCTAACTAGGTCTGTTAAACAGTTTACATTCATAAATGTAGTGACATTCAGTGACAATTTTGTAAGAATTTAACTTAAACTCTTATAGTATTACCACTGAATGCCAAACATTTATGAACACTCATTATTAAAGTGCCTTTTGACTCTTGTGTATACATAAGGAGAGATACTGTTTATTGTGCTACTTAAAGTATTGCCTTTAGAAGATAATTTCCTCATATTTCCCAAATATAAATCACTGCTGTGCGATTTGTTTTACGGTTAGATTAAGCTCACTTCTTTGGACAGCTTTGTCCTTTAATACGGTATCAAAGGCTTTGATTTGTATCTCTTTTTGTTTTGATCCTCTTCAGTAAATTATGAATGAGTGTATTAGTTAGCTTTTGATCTTAAGAAAGATTTTCTTGTGATATACAGTACCTTGTGCACCTCAACCACCCTGTAGTTCCTTTGCATTCACATGTAAGAGGCACACATTAATCCTTTTGTATCTTTTCAGGTAGTGAAGCTTCGCTGGTAAACAGTCTGAATGCCAGTCAAGAGGAGCTCAACATCCCAAGCATGACCACAACCCCAAAAGGTATTAACATAACAGATAGCCATCGCATTTAGTATACAAGCTAATAGCTTTTCCTATCTGCTCCATGCATGCCTCTAACCCCTGTGTGCTATTTCTACTCGTCATATTGTAGTCCTTGTTTGTGAATTGTACTGCTTTGATGCTCTTTATTTTGCTACATGATAAGCATGAACCTGGCATGATGGAATTGAATGTGATGATGTTACAAGATGGTAAACCAGCACAGACATAACATGATGATCTATATGCACGCATCTTAGTTTTTCTAATTTTGTCATTTATTTTGTTTGCTACAAACGAGTAACTCACTCATAATATGCAACAACTATGTAAATATGAAGATATCTATGATTCATTTTAAATTGCATTTAAATTGGCCACACCTTTCTTTGGTCATACTGTTTACATTACCTGAGAAGTTAAAGTAAATAGGATAAAAAACAAAAACAAAAAAACAATTCTGCTCATTCAAGGACGTGCATTTATTGTCTGGATGGAGCAAAGGCATAATCTGTTTAAAATGCACATGCACAGTTCAGCTGAATGATAAAGTGTATCCTCTTTAACTTAATGTTAATCAATGTAAATCTTGATTCTTGCAAGCTAATCTGAAACTACAAAGCACACAGTTTGCTAATAAAAAAAACAATGATAAATAGCTTTTAAGAAACAACTGTCCCCATGTCAAAATCAAACCTACACCCATAGTTCATTATGAGTTTTTAATAAAGATTTTGTTAAAGCCAGCTGAAAATGTGGCATTTTATTGTGCATAGGGAATTTAGAGGGTCACATTTCTTTCGGCGTGGAATGTTCCACAGGAAATGCCAGTGCACTTGCTGCATTTCCACAGAGTCTGAAGCATTCCAGTGTGCTAACGTCTTCTCTCTCTCTGCTCTTTACAGCCAGGCTCGGGGATACCAGTGACCTACAGAGCTTTATTGAAAACCTGGATAGAGAGCTTGCAGGTATAAAAACAGTTTGGTGGTTGGTCACATTTAAGGCAGCTTTTGCAGCTCTATCATTTGAAAGCATGGTGTGGCATAATAATATTTGAAGAGTTCAGATGCAAAACCAGCTAAAAGCCACCTCGGTCAAAAATGAGATAATAATGCTGAGTGAATGCTTTTGACACATAGTATGCGTCCATCAAATACTTTTACTTCAAACTCACTAAATCCCAGCCTCGTGCCGGTACTTACATAGAAACCTATTCTTAGGGGTCTGATAAAAATGCCTTTTTTAAAGAAAAATGTCAGATGGATTTAGAGGCGTTTGCATCTGAACTCTTCATTTGTAGAATCAGTACTATGAGAATGTTTTATTAAACTAGCTCAAAAAAGACAATAAGGCCAAAAGCATACCCTATGCAAGGGCATAAATGCAGAATATTTGGCCAACCACAAATGTGCGTTCCCATTCTATGGTGGTAACAAACCTCAGTATCCGAATAAGCTGTAGACTTACTTTTAGTCTCTATAATTGGATATGTTATTTATTTGTAGATAATGTAACAGAAAACAATTTGCATTACAGATCAACACCAGTTATCTTGTTTTGTCACACTGTGCTGCTCGGTGATAGTCTAACAAAACCTAAAATGTATTATGACATTATTCTTGACAAAAACAAGAAAAATGTCCATCAGAGCGATGATGGTAATATGTTAAATTACTAACAAAAGGCCAGTGTTTTAACACAGCTCACTCCCAGCATGCTCCGTTATCAGTGGAGTGACAGTCATGAATCATAACTGCGAATCCATGATACCTCACTCCCCTGACCTGAGCTGTCACAATCTTATCTGTCTTGCAGAGATGTGACATGACAGGACACGTGATCAGAGAGGAAGGTGCTGCTGAGCACCTGAAGAGCTGGCATTTTGCAAACCCTAATCTCTGCTTCCACACATAGAAATTATGCTGAAGAAAAACACAGATTGAAAGATTCATTTTTCCCCCTTCACCAAGGAAAACGAGCTCACTGTGTCATTTTAATTGGTCAAGAATTGTTGGGAAGAATTACCAAGTTTGTCAGAAGATGTTTTATTAAAAAAAAAAAAAAGACTTACTAAAAGCACAATTCCTTGTAAGTTCTGAAGATTTATTGTTAATAGCTGTTTTTTACTTTTTTTAATAAAGATTGTATAAATGTCAATGTTACCAGGTTCAACATAATGTATAATATTAATTTAACATTGTAAAGATTTTTTAATAATAAAAGTTTTTTTGCAATAAACATGTATTACTCATTACATATATATATATACACACACACACACACACACACATACAGTTTTACTTCCTAATATTAAAAAATAAATGAATCATGAATAAATCACCTAATTAACTAACTCAGAAAGTCCTTGCATGACCATGTGCTTTCTCAAATGCAGTAGTTGTAATGTATCTTCACATCTGCAGTTCACTAGACCTAGTTTATGGTCCTGGTAAAACCATATCTGTACATAAAAGGAAATACAACTAGACATTCTGCTGCTGATGGAAAAGGAAGTTGTCGGTTGCACTGCAGTCAAAACCTGCACTGTTTTTTCTTGTTTGTGGTATTGTCACAAGCCACACCTTCGAGAGCTTGCTGTTTTACTGCGTATGCAATATATGGTTCCTAAAAGTTATTTGAAAATTAAAGTCTCGCTTAAATATGCACTTCATTACGTTGGGCAAAATATCAGACCGGTTGCATAGTATTCTTGCTTTCTTATCTAATGCAATGACATATATGCATTTTTAAGTGTGATTTATAGGTTTAGTTAATGACATTTTTTTTTAATCATTTACTTACCCTCATGCCATTCCAAACCTGTATGATTTTCCTTCTTTCATGGAATTTAAAAGATATTTTTGGTTACTATTCCTTTCCATTAAAACATTTCTGGATTTAACTGTCCAAATATTTTTAGCCTAGACTAAAATTTGCCCTTTCCTCATTTCCATAACGTACATTTTTACGTACGTACTTTATTTTTAGCAGATTGTACTCTCATATGTTATATAATAAAGCAGATGTTAGACATTATGCAACATCATAAGTGAAAGCAGGACTTCTTCTGGGCAGCAGTGTTCATGGAAAGAGGAAGTTTGGACTCTCTGGCTTTTTGACACACAGTCTCGTGTGGTTTGAGGAAGAATGCTGACATCATTACTGCCTCAGACTCTTATGAGAACACTTATTATTATAATAAATAGCCCAAGCATGTGATTATGAAGTCACCAGTGAACCTAGACTACACTCTTAAAAATAAAGGCGCTTTTAAAAGGTTCTTCACAGCGATGCAATAGAAGAACCAATTTTGGTTCCACAAAGAACCATTCACACAAAGGTTCTTTAAAGAACCATCTCTTTCTTGCTTTTTTATAATCTGAAGAACCTTCTTTCACCACAAAGAACCTTTTGTGAAACAGAAAGGTTCTTGAGATGTTAAAGGTTCTTTATGGAACCATTTAGACAAAAAAGGTTCTTCTGTTGCATCGTGAAGCACCTTTATTTTTAAGAGTGTATCTACAGGAATGGGAATTCAGTTAGAAGCAGCATTTTGGAAGCTACATTGTTTAAGATACATAATCCTGATCAAATATGCAATTCCATGTTTCCCAGTGTCATGGAAATGTTTGCTTTCAGATTGTGCTTGAGACAGTTAAACGCTTTTCTGAAGACATTGTTTTCAGTTTGTGTCCTCTTGGGTCATTCCTTGAGGGACCCATCATGCTCTTAGTAATAGACTCTGGTCCAAACTGACCTGAATGTCAAAACGGCAGTGTGAGTGGATGTGTAAGGGACGTGAGAAATAGCAGTTTTGGCACCACACTTTTTTTTTTTTTGTCAATATTGTTTACAGCCTGCTGTGCTGGGTGTGTGAGCTGAGCAAACGATAAATGACACTTTGTCAAGTGAAAAGAAAAGTGATAAGGAAAAAACAGCCAATGTATATAGAAACAAAATATAAACATAATAGCACATAAGCAAACACTACTAAATATAAGAATGGGAACTGGTTAATGGTTACATGTTCCAAGCGTAATAAAGTACTACGCCTACTATACTAAGTAGCACATACAAAGGTTTATGGCACTTGGTCTGTACGTTGTAATCTGATTCTTAGATAAACAGTTTGACAGCTGACAGTCCCAGCTGAACCTCTTGGTCTCTGCTGCATCCATCTATGAATATACAAAGAGATTTGTCTAGAATGGACGACTGACGATTTCAGCATGAATAGGCCCTCAACTGCTGTGACAACGTCCACCTCTATTGATATGAAAACAGACAAATTGCCCCTCTCCTGTTTTGCATTTCAAATAGACACTGAAGGGAAACGGTTCTTTATGTAGTTGGCATTTTGTACAAAAGAAAACAGGTGCTTTAAAGCATCCTTCTGCTTATTGCCTAATTAGAATGTAGGCAAGAAAATGTGCCTGTTTTGTGCATCTTGGAAGCTCCCAGCAAGATAGATCCAGGCGTCTTTGTTTACAGAGGCTTGTCATCTGTTTGATGCAATGCTTTGCTGAAGTGCACCCTGGAGAGCTGCACTGTGCACAGAGCAATGATTGCATTAAGACAGGGCAACACTATGCAACACATGCTGCTTATGCAAAAAACAAAAAAAAAACAAAAAAGGCAAACACAAGTAACCGTAGACCAAGAAACAAGCCTCTAATCTCTGTTTATGCCAACCAAACCCATTAAGAAGTCTGGGTAATTATATTCGAAGACAAACAGTACAAACTCATTTTTCTTCCTGGAATGGAGTGCTCGCAAGTTCATGCAATGATAGTCAGTCAAGCAGGTTATCTGATCTGTCAACACTTCAGCAGTAACAGAGTTGGAATAGGTCAGGAAATGCTACTATGAAAACAGATAAATGTATCAGCAAATGTTTAATTACACTGCCTCAAATGCTGCTGCCTGGAACAGGAAGAACAAGAAATAGCAAGGAAATCTTTCGGGGTAAACATCACTCCAAAAGAATGTCGGCCTTGTGCACTCATAGTCCTTCATGTTGTCCTTTAGATTAATGTTTCTCAACTCCAGTCCTTGGGATCCATCTCCCAGGATGTTTTAGATGGCTCCCTGTTCAACACACTATAAGAAACTAATGAACTGAATCAGGTTTTTTAATTAGTGAGACATCTATAGCATTCTGCTATGCGGGTGATCAGGACTGGAGTTGAGAAACACCGCCAGATTAGTGTTAATCAATTAGTTAAAGGCATTTATGAGAAATTCATTAAATATTAAATACAAGGATTCACTTTTTTTTTTTTTTTAATAATATTTTTCCTTAAGTATTTAGTAATAATATTTAGCAGTGCTTAAGTATTAAGTATGCAGTGTCAGTTATTCATTTGTTGCAGATGAGATGGTGTGTATTTGATCATAAACCATTTGTATTACTGCCATCTGATGGTCAAAACTTGCCAGTGCAGTTCTAAAAAAAACTTCTGAGGGGGCCTCAAGATGATTAAACTGATTTCAACTAAGCTAAAATAAGCCATAAAATAAGCAAAAACAACAAAAAATCTGAATATTTCTCTATTTACTTTACAAGCGTGGGAAGAACTCATTTGTTTTGCTGTGATACAGGGACATTCCGTTGTTCTGAAGAAACATACACATGTATAATGATGAAAGCCAAAAAATTAAATGTCATTGATGAATATTTACTGAGTAATCCACTATTTTGTAGAGGGAGGTCAAAATGGCAAATTTCACATTAGATTGAGTCAAGTTACAGGGGGGGTAAAAAAGATGGCAGAATCATTATCTTATTTTCACACAGATATTGGTAGTTATATTAGTAAAATCTGTTGACTTTAGCAATCTTTGTTGCATTATGTGCCAATGGTGATCATTCAAAAATGGGGAAACAGCACTTTTCAAGCTTTTCTCCAAAGTTTGCATGCCTGTAACTCAAGAAGTATTAAAGATAACCTAATGGCCTTTTAGACATTGGGTCTTAACAAATTTTCTTTTTGGCATCTTTATTTTTAATGCCCTGTTCAATTCAGTTCCAGAGATATTAAAATTCAATATCACTTCAGGAGTAAATCATTAAAATGTACACATTTTCAGTGATCAAAAACCAAAGGTGGGTCAATTTAAAAAAAATATGATACCTCTTTTCTTTTATAGAGGAATGTCTGAGGAATAAATAACCTTGAAACTGCAGATGTATCTCATTTCTGTCTGTCAAGACAAATGCATTGAACATACCTGTCTGACTGCCATAAATGTTCTTTTTTCAAGATTTGCGTGCCTGTAACTCATTAAGTAATAAATTTACTTTATTTTCAGTGGTGAAAAAAAAACAAATGTTGGTCACTTTGTATACAGACGATGCTTATTTAATTTAAAAGTCTGAATAAGAAATTAGAATTGTATCTTGTTTCCCTCTGTCAAAACAGTTGCATAAAACATACCTATCTGAGTGCTAAAAATGCATCAAGAGCCACCACACACAGACGTGTCAAGGAATTTGGCTACAGTTGTCGTATTCCTCTTGTTAAGCCACTCCTGAACCACAGACAACGTCAGAGGCATCTTACCTGGGCAAAGGAGAAGAAGAAATGGACTGTTGCCCAGTGGTCCAAAGTCCTCTTTTCAGATTAGAGCAAGTTTTGTAATTCATTTGGAAATTTCATTTCCTAGAGTCTGGAGGAAGGGTGGAGAAGCTCATAGCCCAAGTTGCTTGAAGTCCAGTGTTAAGTTTCCACAGTCTGTGATGATTTGGGGTGCAATGT
>JAHKKF010505817.1:0-10156 GCA_019740295.1 Labeo calbasu
AATAAATACACAAACATAAAATAACACTTAAATTCAACATTTATTCTCCTTATTTTCTTAAGGTTGCTGGGAAATAGAAATCCACTGTCCAATTTCCAAGGTTATGAAGACAGTTTCATTAAGTTACTACAATTAACATTTATATTTCTATTTAAATTCATGCAATATTGACATTTATGCATGCAGATGCTTTTATCTAATGGGGTATTTTAGTATCATTGATACACTATAGTAGTTTTTATTCACATTTTGAATTTTACATAAAAAATAAAGAGTTTTTTTATTGTTTTTAGTTATTTTAGTTATTTATAGACACTAGTATTATAGTTTTAAATAGATTTTTTTCTGTTTTTCAGTTTTTATTTCAATTTATTTAAAGTTTTTGTCATTAATAATAATAATAATAATAATAATAATAATAATAATAATATATGTCTGCATAGTTTTCATTCATTTTTAGTTTGTTATTTTAGTACTTTTTGTTTGTTTTTGTCAATAATAATAATAATAATAATAATAATAATAATAATAATAAATATCTGCATAGTTTTCATTAATTTTTCATTTTGGTTTGAATTATTTTAGTACTTTTTTGTATGTTTTTGTCATTAATAATAATAATAAATGTCTGCATAGTTTTCATTAATTTTTTAATTTTGGTTTTAGTTTTAGTTATTTTAGTACTAAGTTAAACTAAATAAAAATAAGAAATGCTGCCGTGGCATCAGCTACAATAAAATAAGTTGAGTTTTTAATATCTATATTATATTATATTATATTATATTATATTATATTATATTATATTATATAATATATGTTTATTTTATTTCATTGAGATACTATAGTAGTTTTTATTAATATTTAGATTTTTTTTTTCTTACAAAAATATAAAACAAATATTTTTATGTTTTATATACTTTTTATATGCTGTTTTACGTAATTTTAGGTTATGTTTTTATGTTCAATTTAACCTTTTAACAATTTAGTTATAGTTACATATATAATTATTATTACTATTATTATATGTCTGCATAGTTTACATTAAATTTCTTTATTTCAGTTTTAGTTATTTTAGTGCTTTAAGTTAAACTAAATGAAAATAAGAAATGCTGCTGTGGCAACAGCTGAGATAAAAATAAGTTTGAATTTATTTAATTTGACTTTATTTCAGTTAAATTTTAGTTCAAGTATCAAGAATAGTTTTAAGGTTTTAGTAGCCTTTAATCCCATTACTCAAAGCGAAAAAATGAGAAACAAAAGCAATTCATCAATTCATCTGTACAATAACAGAACTCAGTTTAAATCAGTAAACTATACTTTTTAACTTGCGTAAATACCCATGCATATATTTCAGTTGTTTAAAAGATCCCCTGAATGTCTTTTCTGAGTGCATATAACCTGTCAGCGTCTACAGTGTCTGTCTGATGCACATCTCACTCCCACAAGCAGAAACTGTCTCAAGGTTACAGCGGTTTGTGTTTCTGCTTTATTGAAAATTCCCTCTCACATATATTTGTTTAGACATTGTAAATGGAGAACACCTGGCTTTTGAGATGCTCGCGAACAAACTGTCAATTATTTCCGTCTGCACAGCTGAATCGCTGTCGCATCGGCTTCAGACGCATACGTGCGGGCCGCCGTGATCGCACGGGACCCCGACACGCTGCTGTCGCTTCCTATCAGTCCTCCCGCCGCTCGGCTCCTGTCACTCAACGCGGGCCTCAGATGGACTTTAGGAAGCGCGGCATGAAGCAAACTTTGAGTTCGAAAGACTTCAGCGTTGCATTGTCTCGCAAGATTTCATTTAAAGCGTCTTGCATGCAAACTCTAGCTGTTACGAGCTGATAAAACAATTCCATTCAGACCTTCCATTCTCCATTCTGAAAAACAGTGTGTGTGCGAGAGACAGAATGCACAGCCAGACGTTGTTTGTTCCTCCGTCTGTGCCGCTTCCCTCGTACCAGAGATGGTAATTATCCTTTAATGTTTGCCCTTCACGGACCTTCATCTCCCCCAAACCCCAAATAAAGGACAGAATCCATAAATACATCACATGGTTTGAGCGCCGGGCGGCTGGAGTGCTTCAAATTACATGCTTGTAAAGCCAGACGACTCATCCACTAACTTTATACTACTTTATCTTCTAGCAATAAAAGGTTTTACAGAGTGCAAAAGGTTTTTTGTGTTCAGAAACAACCAGTGTCTGAGTTTATGTTGAGTTTTTTTATCTTCTGTATATGTGATTAAGGTCTTGTCTCTCTTTTCAGCTCTTTTGCTGCTGTACGACGTGACAAATAAAGCTTCTTTTGACAACATACAGGTAAGACTCGTGTGCATTCTGGGATCAATAGCCCATTTGATATTGCAATTTAATTTTAAGAGTTTCTTTGTAATAATAAACCTGTGAAAGTCCTCCTTTATTGTGTCAATATGCGCAATTGTCCTGCATGTTTGTTGCATTTTAATGTTCCCTGACGAGTATGAGTCACGGTTTCTTGCCCCCAAATAAGGCGTAATTTAGTATTTCATGACCATTTTTCATTTCCATATTATCTTTAATACTATACATAAATATCCTTTAATTGCTGGTGTATTTTCTCTGTATGCATGAGAAATGCATAACTGCAGGGTTCTGAAGTGCAATATAATTTGCATTGCATCTTTGCAGCAGCTTCTGTAAATTACAGTATATTGTGAATGAAAACAATTCATTGCAATAGGATAAGAGAATCGAGAATCATTTCATTTGAATCAAATTCACAACTCATATTTGATTTGATTGGAATTTCTGTTTGATTCAGTTCTGATTCATTGTTTTGTTTACACATATAAATCATTCTCTCTTAACTAAATGCTGTACATTATACAGGGCTGTGTTTCAAACTGATTCAAATCAGTAATGCATCTTTTCGAGCTAAAGAGTTTGGTTCATAAGAGTCATTTGTTTAGTGAATCAGGCTCCACGGGTCAGGCTGGATGTTTTTGAATCACTTCTACAGTAAGAACTGATTCTAAAGAGTCGTTTGTTCGTGAATCATATCTGACGAGTCACATTGTTTATTTGTTTGGGCATTGTTTCTCAAACTTATTTCAAAAGACTTATTTAAAAAAACTTATTTTCTCAGTGGATAAAATAAAAGTTTTGACCTACATTCTTATTTATATTGATTTACCTTAGAAATAAGTCAAATTACGGTTGTGAATGGTGTTGTGTTGGCTTTAAAGTCAAGATAAAAAGGTAATTCCAATTTTTATCTCACAATTCTGACATTTATCTTGAAATTCAGAGTTTATATTTCATAATTTGGTCCTTTCTACACTGTGAAAAGTTTTCACCCGTTTCAACTTAAAAACTTAAGTTAGGCATTTAAACTCACTTTATTGTAGTGTGCTGAAATTTCCTGTAGTTTTGAGTTGATTTAACTTAAAATTTTAAGGCAGCTGCTGAACTTTAGGTTTTAAGTTGAAACTGGTAAAAACTTTTTAGAGTGTACTTAGAATTGTGAATTTACATTGCACAATTCATAAATCATATAATTCTGAGTTCATATCTTGCAATTTTGAGAAAAAAGTCAAAATTCTGAGTATAAACTCACAGTAACCTTTATCCCATGGCAGAAACAAGCTTCCATAAAGCAATTTTCAGAAAAACACAACGTTTTATAATATCTTAAAATTCTCATGCATTATAGCTACGCAATTATATAGTTTGCATTTGGGATTAGCTATATGTGACCCTGGACCACAAAACCAGTCATAAGTAGCACAGATATATTTGTAACAATAGCCAAAAATACATTGTATGAGTCAAAATTATTGATTTTTTTTTTATGCCAAAAAATCATTAGGATATTAAGTAATACAAAATACATCTAACTTAATTTTTGATTAGTAATATGCATTGCTAAGAACTTCATTTAGACAACTTTAAAGGCGATTTTTTTCAATTTTTAGATTTTTGCACCCTCAGATTCCAGATTTTCAAATATTGTCCTATTCTAACAAACCACACATCAATAAAATCTTATTTATTCAGCTTTCAGATGATGTATAAATCTCAGTAAAAAGATTTTGTGGTCCTGGGTCACATATAGTATGTATTATGTAAATCACTTTACATGAGTGTGTAGTATGTATCTGGATAAATTTGGACATACTTAATGTACACTGTAAAAAACAATGTGCCGAGTCAACTTAAAATAATTTGTTACCTGACTGCCTTAAAATTAAAAGCTCAGTCAACTCAAAAAAGTTGAAATGTTAAGTTGTACAATGTGACAACTTAGATATTTGAGTTGATTCAGCTTAAAATTTTAAGTTAAGTCAACTTAAAAGTACAAGTCATTTCAACCTATTTTTATATTGTAGTCAGTTGAAATGATTTGTACTTGTAAGTTGAATTACCATACCCAGCTTTTAAGGTTAACAAACCAAAATTTTTGTTTGTCACTTAGTCACTTAGTACAACTTAACGTTTCAAGTTGACTAAACCCATTTGAGTTGACTGAACTTAAATTTTGAAGGCAGCAGGGTAACAATTTATTTTAAGTTGACACAACAAATTGTGTGTGTGTTTTTTTTAACAGTGTATATGTCCAACCTTATTTGTAGAGCTGTGCCATAAAGTCTGCTTTTCTGTTCTGGGTCAATCTATACTCTAAATGCATATTGATCTTATTGTAAGCGATTCATCCATGCATTTTTCATTTAAGCAAAACAACATTTTCAATAATTGAGTCTGCTTTAGCCCTGCCAGATATGGATGTAAACACCAGACTGTAACCACACTTTGAATTACAAGTTTGTTGTTCATCTATACTGTATATTACACATTGATCAAAATACATGGACTCTCACAGCTGTGCAGTGATTTGAGGAAAGGGAGAATGAGGGGGACAAAGTTTTGGGCTAATGATTTGGAAATGAGATGTGATTTTAATGACTTGAGCATCAAAGAGAGGTATTGAGGCCATCTGTCCTGCAGGTTTACAGCTGTGGGCCCAGTTATTAATACATCACGAAGTATTGCACCATTTATAACCATTACCGCGACGCAGGGGGACGGATCTCACCCCGGGCTTTTAAAGATCCTTATTAATATGTGAACATGTAAACACACAACCTTCTTCCACTCCCACACACATTTATCTCTCTCTCTCTCTCTGTCTCTTTCACAGACACGTAAACATGTACAAACAAACAAATATCACACATTCACATGTGCCGTTCCTCAGACCAAAGGTTGCGGCTCACGCCCACATACATTTGCATCTCAAGAAGCTTTTGTCTGCTGTCAGACTTATAACCATAAGGGACTTTATGAGTGTGTGTGTGTGTGTAACGGAGCACCTGTTCATTTGCACAGAGGCACTCAAGCCTCAACTCTGCTGCTCAGGTTAATTAGCGTAAATTCATGCTAATCACTGTGACGAACCAGGAACAAAAGCCTGAGATACAGAAAGCCAAAGCCTTCACATCACACCTAAAAAAAAAATAAAATAAATATATAAATAAATAAAATCAGCAGTGTTTCTGTCTTGTTTAGGTAAAAATACATCTAAAATGTTTTCAATTGTATTTATTTTTCTTACTGTATTGGAAATATTTAATAATAAACCTTATTAAATGCACTTGTACAGTACTGTTAAAAAGTTTGAGGTTGCTAAGATTTTTAAAAGAAGTCTCTTCTGCTCACAAAGGCTGCATTTCTTTGGTTAAAAATACAGTAAAAATTGTGAAATATTATTTAAATTTATAATAACTCTTTTCTGTGTGAATATATAGTAAAATGTAATTTATTGCTGTGATCAAAGCTGAATTTTCAGCATCATTACTCCAGTCTTCAGTGTCACATGATCCTTCAGAAATCATTTTAATACGCTGATTTGCTGTTCAAAACACATTTATGAATATTATGTTGAAAACAGTTGTGCTGCCCAATATTTTTGTGGAAACTGTCATATATTTTATTTTTCAGGATTCTTTGATGAATAGAAAGCTCAAAAGAACAGCATTTATTTAAAATAAAATGTACTGTAATATTATAAATGTCTTTATTGTCACTTTTGTCACATCCTTGATGCATTAGTATAAGTATAAATTCCCTTTTAAAAATGTATATACGTCTTACAGACCCCAAAATTTTGAACAGTAGCGTATATGTTAACCTTTATATTTTCACTCATGTATTTACCATAATGCAGCCTTGATTCACACCGAGCGCAGCATCGCATTAAGTTTTCTCTTTATTGTGAAGGCATGTGGAGCGCTGAATAAACATCAGCTTCTCTCTGAGTTGAAGTGCTGCCCTATAGCTGGCAGCATCGTTTTCATTACTCTCACAGATAATTGACACATTCAGTGCTAAATAGGATTACACTGGATTAAGGGAGGAGAAATGAATTTCACATGGTTGCATCAGGTTGCATCTTAGGTGGGTCTTTAATAAATCAACCATATGGTCACTAATAAGCACAGACTAAATCTTTTCCTGTGGCACATTGGAGAGTCTTTAAAGTTTAGGTTTTTGTAGTAATTTTCAGTAATTTACACATAATTGTTTTGCTGTTTGGTGAGATAATGAACATTGTTGTGCTTTATAGGTTGTTACAGGCCAAATCTTTTAAACCACCAAGAGATACTGATAATTAAAAGATAAATAAATTAAGAATTTAAGAGAGTGGAGGTGATTTGCATGTACAGATAAGTGATGAAAACATGAGCTGTCTTGAACTGGTCCTGCGTGCAGCATTACTGTACATTATTCCAGCATCATTTGCAATTAGTTTATTGGCAGTATGAAATGAATCGCTACTATGATGATTTTAACTTGTTTGGTTGTAAAGCTTTCTAAATATTGCCACACAATTCTTCAATAAAAAATAAAAATGCTGTAAAATTTAAAATTTTTATTCAGAAATTGCTAGTAAATTTCATAAATGGTGGCACAGAAATGGAAAGTAACACAACATGACATTTTGAAGTAGAACGACTGATTTTTCTTTAAAATAATTTTGTATAAATAATAATAATCTTTGTTTTATTTACAATTTATAAAAATAATTTTCCAAAAAGAAGCCAATGTGTTTCTGAACCACGCACAGTAGTGGCGTTTTCTTCCTGAATCAGCATTTTGAACAAATCTGTTAAATAATTGATTCAATGAATCACTCAAAAAAACAGCAATTTAGTACTTTCAGCGATGAGTCTGTGTTGTACAACTAACTGATTGAGTGAATAATTCAACAAATGACTCTTGATTTGTTCCAGATGGAATCAGCATTTTGAACAAATAGGTTGAATAAATGATTCAGTGACTCAGTTATAAAGACAGTCAGTTCTTTTCGGAATAAATCAAGTGAATGATTCAATGACTGACTCATAAAAGCAATTGCTTGATGTATTTCTAGTGGAATCAATGTTTTTAACAAATCTGTTGAACAAATGATTAAATGATTCAATCATAAAGATAGTCATTTAGTTCTTTCCGTAATGAATCTGTGTTGTGAAATGAATCAGTCGAGTGAATGATTTAAAAAATAACTCATAAATGCACTTGCTTGATTAATTTCTGGTGGAATCAATGTTTTTAACAAATCTGTTCACTCATAAATGCAATTATTTAGTTCTTCCCAGAATTAATCTGTGGTGTTGAACAAATTGGAGTGAATGATCCAATGATCTACTCATAAAGGCAAAGGCTTGATTCATTTCTGATGGAATCAGCATTTTAAACAAAATCTGTTGAACAAATGATTCAGTGACTCACTCATAAAGACAGTCATTTAGTTCTTTCTGAAATGAATCTGTGTTGTGGAATGAATCAGTTGAGTGAATGATTCAATGACCAACTCCTAAATGCAATTGCTTGATTCGTTCCTAAATGATTCAGCATTTTGAATGAATCTGTTGAATGAATGATTCAGTGACTCACTCAAAAAGACAGTCATTTAGTTTTTCCAGAATGAATCGGTGTTGTGGAATGAATAAATCAAGTGTATGATTCAATAACTAATTCATAAATGCAATTGATTTGTTCCTGAATGATTCAGCATATTGAAAAATCTCTTCAACGAATGATTCAGCGACTCACTCATGAAGGCAATTGATTGATTTATTTCTGATGGAATCAATGTTTTGAACAAAATCTGTTGAATGAATTATTCAATGACACACTCATAAAGACAGTCATTTAGTTCTTTCCGGATTGAATCTGTGTTATGGAATTAATAAATTCAGTGAATGATTCAATGACTAATTCATAAAGGCAATTGCTTGAATAATTTCTGGTGGAATCAGCATTTTGAACAAATCTGTTGAACGAATGATTCAATGACTCACTCACAGAGACAGTCATTTAGTTCTTTCTAGAATTAATCTGTGTTGTTGAACAAATTGATTTGAGTGAATGATGGCAATTGTTTGATTCATTTCTGATGGAATCAACGTTTTGAACAAATCTGTTGAATGAATGATTCAATGACTCACTCATAAAGACAGTTATTTATTTATTTCCAGAATGAATCTGTGTTGTGGAATTAATAAATCAAGTGAATGATTCAGGGACTAATTCATAAATACAAATGCTTGATTCGTTCCTGAATAATTCTGCATTTCGAAAGAATGTGTTGAACGAATTATTCAATGACTCACTCATAAAGACAATAATTTATTTATTTCCGGAATGAATCTGTGTTGTGGAATAAATAATTTGAGTGAATGATTCAATGACTAATTCATAAATGTAATTGCTTGATTCATTCCTGAATGATTCAGCATGTTAAATGAATCTGTTGAACAAATGATTCAAAGACTCACTCAGAAAGACAGTCATTTAGTTCTTTCCTGAATGAATCTGTGTTCTTGAACTAATCGATCAAGTAAATGATTCAGTGACTGACTCACAAAGACAGTTGCTTGATTTATTCTTAAATGAATTTGCATTTTTAAGAAATCTGTTGAACGAATGATTCAATGACTCAGTTCAGTGACTTACTATATAATCTGCAGAATAGTATTAAAGTTACATAATCCTAAAAAGGTCATTTAAATATTAATTGAACTGATTAAAAACAAGGGTTTGTTTGAACTGGTGTCAGTTTTGTACAACAGAACTGCTGTTGCTTTGATATTGTGATTAGTTTAGTGAGCAGGGTACACTAAAGGGTAATGCTTCTTTCAGTTTCCACACATGTTGAGCATGTAGACCTATATTTAAGATTGCGAGCATGTGTCTGCTATTTGCTGAAGCGCTCAATTTGCCTGAATGTTCTGCCTTGTATATTTGAAGTGTTATAAGCCTCCTGGTGCAGCCTTGAAGCAGGTGGTCCGTAAGATTGCATGCTGCAGTCACATAACGCTCACTTGGTATTCATCACTCCCTCCAACTCTTCCTCATCTGGCTCCCTCGCTCCTGCTCTGGGCTCCTGGCTCTCATGTTGTGAATGTCTCTCTGGTTTTCGTCACAGAGTGTCAACAGGTTTGAAATATTGCCCAAGTGACTTGTGGTTCATGAGACAGGCGCTTCAGACATAAACTGAAGAAGCATGATAACAGTTTCCACTCCGTAACATGCAAACTCTCAGCACCTCTGGCTGAATTCACTGTGCTGTTATGGAGTATTGAGGCGCTGTCTAGACTGGCAGCAGTGCTGATTTATTAATCACAGAAGAGCATATTGTAGTTTTTTCAAGTGTGAAGACATGGATGTATTCCAATATAAATGCATACAGTTTAGACCTGAAATTCTGAATGAACTCGGTCTCAAACCATTGCATAGCATTGCATTTATTTATTTATTTATTTATTTATTTATTTATTTTTACTTTAAATTAAATAATTTAATAATTGAAATTTTTGTTTATTTCAATTTCATTATTTATTTATTACAATTTAATTCTAGTTCAGAATTCATATATTTATTTAAATGTAATTTTAATTCATAATTTGTCTTTATTTAAATTTAATTCAAGCGCATTATTTATTTATATATATATATATATATTATTCTAATTCAATTAGAATTATTTATTTATTTAAATTAAATAGTCATATTTTTGTTTATTTCAAATTCATTATTTATTTCTTAATTACAATTTAATAATAGGATGTATTTATTTATTTAAACTAATTCATAATTTCTTTTTATTTAAATTTC
>JAHKKF010505818.1:0-12800 GCA_019740295.1 Labeo calbasu
AACAACATTTTATTTAAGCTTGTTGCCAAGAAAACATCTGTCATTTTCATTTAGTTTGGCTTGATGTACCAAAATTACTACAACTAAACTAAAAACTACATGGACATATAAATAAAATAAAATAAAATAAAATAATAAAAATACTAACATTTTAACTCAAATTCAAATAAAAATGGAAAGTCTTAATGATATTAAACAACACTGTCTAAGAATATCTAAACATTCTAAAACCAAGACAGATTTGCTTAAGAAACAAAATTACTTAAGTGTTGTTTTTTTGACAAATGTATCAAAATAAATTATATAATATTAAATAAATAATAAATTCCATCCAATTATAAGGGTATAAGAAATAGACTTGTTTTCCATTTAAATTATTCATTATCCCATAAAACAGTGTTAACATAATTAAAAAATTATTTTATTTTATTTTGAGCATGAACTCACCTAATTTTGATTTTTTTTTTTCGGGGGAAAGAAAAACCCTTATTATTTTAAGTCATTTTGCTTCTAAAATAAATGGATTGGATCTAGATTTAGAATGTTTAGACAACTGCACTAAAAACAAAAGAAAACTAAACAAAAATATGATACTAAAAATAACACTTGTTTTCGGTAATTATCATCTTTATCTCAGCTGTTTCTCCTACAATATCAAAAGAAGCAAATGAAATATAAGTAAGATCTGATTTGTGTTTTTTTTTTTCTGTACCTTTTTAGAAATATCATTGTTTCCTCTTTGGTTCTCCATGGTTCTACTCTGAAAAGCCTTTATGGAGTTGACAGAGGAATTGGCTCGATTTCGGCCCAGTGCTGCCGGCGCTCTGCTGCACTCCTTTAAAACGCTGTACGTCCTCTGAGTCTGAAACAGCACAGAAGATAAGATTTACTGTCAAAGAATCAGTCCTTGAAAGGAATCAATATGTACTCTTCAATGGTTTCTGAAAATGAAAATGGTGCACTTAACATGCTTTATGTTTAACTGGCTGATTCAAAAGTGGTCTAGAACTTTATAATGGTCTCTACTGATATCAACACAGCATCACGCAAACATTTTTTGCTAATGTATCACTGAGTGGGCCATTTAGAAATATTGATCAAAATAAAAGTATTATTAATTTTTTATGGTGTAAAACATTTACTAGTCAAGTCATATTTGAGTACTTATATACACAATACAGGTTGTTTCAAAGCAGCTTCACATTAATAAACAAGAAAACAACAGTGTTAATGTTCTAAAATTAATCAATTATGAAATGAAATTACATTTTAACTGTAAAGCAGCTCTACAGAAATCAACAGTGTAATTAATTCAGTTTAATAACCGTATCAGTGTTGCAAAGTAAGTATTATCCAGCTCCGCTTAGTTCAAAATTTGTTCTCATCTGATAATGTCAGTGCAATTAAATCAATAATATTACTCAAAATTAATTATCTTTTAAACCCCAACTGAGCAAGACAGAGGCAACAATGGCAAGAAACCAAATGTAAAATTAATTTAATGCAACTTTAAGCACCATCCCAGACTTGAAATGATACTGGAGACGTCAGCAAAAATGATATTTATGTACAAATATCTAAGCATTAATAAATCAAGATACATTTATTTGAGAAGTTTAGAAGTAAAATTACTTAACATATTAAGTATTGTTCTTTTTAAACTGTTGTTAAGATTTTGTTTAAAACTAGAATAAAATCTACCAATCTGAGTAAAAAATTTAATTGAATTAATGTTATTTTTCTTACCCCATAGGCATATTTTTAATTATTATTTTTGAAACACAAAGTTAATTTCATTTTTTAAAACAAGACTTAATATCTTGAGTCGTTTTATATCATAAAATAATTTTTTGCATTGATCTAAAAGTGTCATAGTTTAATTCAGTGGTGTCAGACTGTGTTCTGTCATTTTTGGTCTTGATTTGAAGCATGATTCATTTCATGTGGATGTGACTCATATTCACTCACCTTATTCAGTAGCTCAGAGTCATAAAACGGGTAGATTCTGTACACCCCATGTATCCGCCGTACTCCAGGGTACAACAACGGCACCAGATCCATGTAAACCACTCCATGGAATGAGATCTGTGCCTCGTCCTCCCCCTACAACACACACAAGCAATATTGTTTGTGTTTTCCCAATAAGCAAGTACAATAATATAATGTAATTAATTGCTGTCTTGTTTTGGGTTTTAAGTGCTGTCTTAATGGAATTGTTCACCAAAAAAAAAAAAAATGCTGAACTTTACTCACGTAAGTCCACCCACGCTGTAGATGAGTTTGTTAATTGGAACAGATTTAGAGAAATTTAGCATAACACCACTTGCTCACCAATGGATCCTCTACAGTGAATGGGTGCCGTCAGAATAACAGTCAAACAGCTGATAAAAGCATCACAATAAACCACAAGCAACAAGGAGTCCAAACACACACTGATGGACTGCAGTGGTGTGGATTACTTGTGAATTATTGTGATGTTTGGACTCTCATTCTGACGGCACCCATTCACTGCAGATGATCCACTGATGAGCAAGTGGTGTAATGCTACAGTACATTTCTCCAAATCTGTTTTGATGAAGAAACAAAATCATCTACATCTTGGATGGCCTGAGGATGAGGACATTTTCAGCAAATCTTCATTTCGTTCAGGATGTTTCTCACCTGCTTGTCTTTGCCTGTCTTCCCACCTTTGGTTGGTACCGTCTGTACAGCTTTCATGATCTCAACAGGCCACAGTCTGCATTCTGCAATCCTGCGGGAAAGACTGAGACAAAAAGGAAGCGTTGATTGGAGTACATGAATTTAAACACAAATAATGAGTGAGTGTGTTGATTAAAAGAGTTGTTTGCTTACCAAGCCACACCTCCTGCATCAATGAAGCAACGGCGTGCCGTATCCCAGCTCACTCTTTTCTGGTTACACTCTGCATCTGCTCTGAAGTCCTTGTCCTATAACACACACACAAATCAGTTTGGTGATATATTCCTTTTACATCCATCGCTGAAGTGTCCACTAATGGCTCAAATCACCTCTATCTCTGTAAGGTCTCCATGATCCATGTCTGTGGGTTCTGCGTCAATATAAAGACCCTGAATGGCCTCGGCCCCTGGTGCGAGAAGAGGCCCCAAGGGCCATTTTTTGGGTCTGGGCACTGACTCCTTCTCACCACCCATTTTTAAGACACCATTGGAGAATAGCAAGATGTGCTCTTTCTGTAAAACAAAGAACAGACAATGTTAGATTTTTTATTTTTAGGTTAATTATTCCTTTAAAGGGGTCATCAGATGCCCATTTTTCACAAGTTGATATGATTCTTTAGGATCTTAATGAAAAGTCTATAATATACTTTGATTAAAAATTCTAAATGGTTGTGTAAAACAACACCCTTTTTACCTTGTCAAAATCAGCTCTGCAAAAATCATCCCATTCTGAGGGATTGTTCCTTTAAATGCAAATGAGCTCTGCTCGCCCCGCCCCCACTTCTCTGCTGCTCTGATGACTACTATGTTCATTATTACATCCAGCAACACAACACCTCAATCGCTCAATCGGAGATATTCTTGAAAATGACCCCATTCAAAAGTTTATATACACTTAATCATATAGTCATTGTTGGAAAGGGCTCAAATACACAAAAATGCTGAAAAAGCACAAAATTTGTGGGATCTGAAGGATTTTTCTGAAGAACAGCGAGCAGTTTGACGGTACAGGACAAACAAGGGACTCAAGAACAACCATCACTAAACAAAAAACACAGCTGTGGATCATTCAGGTAACAACACAGTGCTAAGAATCAAGCGTATGTAAACGGGGTCATGTTTATAAATTCAACTATTATTTTTTCTTGTGAACTCTATGTGAATGTCTTTTATGTGAAATATCTTATTCAGGTCAGCACTAAATAAACAATAACATTCATTTTGTATGATCCCTCTTATTTTGGTAAAATAATATTTTGCAGATTCTGCAAGGTGTATGTAAACTTTTGACTTCAACTGTATCTACACCTCTGACATTTTAATTTTTAAATTACTTAATTTTTTAATTATGTTATGTATGGTTTGTAATTTAGAGGCATCTTGAGGAATATTGTCTAGTTCCATTAAAATCCCCTCAAAATACAAAATATTCAAGAATAAATTAATGAAGTCTTTTATGCTCACCAAGATGCATTTATTTGATCAAAAATACAATAAACACAAACACTTGTTTCTTACTGTTCCTGAGACGGGCATCTGCAGGGCAGCTACGTAGTTGGATGGAGGTGTGGAGGACGGATTCCAGACGTCAGGAACGGAATACGCTGTCTCCACAGTGACCATCAGCACATTAGACTCAGAGCGCTGGGCATCAGAGAGCAACGGTTCCGGAATGTTCACGACCACATCTAGTGTTGACTGTACAAGGAAACACAAACAAAACATATAACATTACTTCACACGGATATATCCAAACCTACTTAATTAGTGGTGTAAAAATGTAGTTCTGAACATTATCTTTACTTTTACGCCATCTTCATGCGCAGCAATATCTGCCGGTGATCCAGGTACAGCATGAAGAAGCACAGTGGATGTGAAACTACACTGTCCTAAAATAAAGATATCACCAATATTAAATATAAAGAATATGAGAATCTATAAAAGTGGCTTAAAAATGTGTAAAGCTTGAATAAAATTAGAAAAAAGTCAACTGTACCTCGCAGCAGTGGCAGTAGGTCCACAACGGCTTGTCCCAGTACAGAGGTTTTCTCCTCTTTCTGTTTTTTCTCTTTTGGCAAGATCTCAAACACTGTTACTGAGCATACACAATATATAACGTTTTTTTCTTAGTTTCCATTACAAATATCTAAAAATGGTTAAATCAAGATACATTTGTTTGAGAAGCAAAATTACTTTTAAGAAGTTTTCGGAAAAAAGTATCAAAAGTGTGACAGAAATGTATACATTTCTGACAGGAAAATGCAATAAAAAATTCTGTGTTGTCACAATATCCAGCTGGAGTGCCCATGAGCTCCACCAGAGGGCACTCCACCCAGATTCTTGCCACTCTACCCTGGACTCCATTTCCCATAACCCTCTGCCTAGGAACCAATTTACTGACACACCCCATTTCCAATCAGCAGGACTATTTAAGCTGCACTCTCTCACACTCACATTGCGAAGTATTGTTTTACACTGCGGACATTAACGCCTTGCCTTGCCTTGCCTCGCCTTGCCTTGCCTCGCTGCCTGTCCCAACCATTGCTTGTTTTGTGGATCACTCTTTTGTCTTGTCTTAGATTTTACTGTTTGCTGGTATCTTGACCCTGCCTGTTTTGACGACGCCTGTACATGCATCTCAACTTTGTTGCAACGCTCGTCCGTGGCAAGTAGAATTTGGGTTATTTTTTGGTACAATGCCTAAATAAAATGTCACAGGAACTTTACTTTTTGTGATATCAACTTCAAATTTGGATTATAAAACGGACCTTGATTCTGATTGGTTGAGCCACATTCGAAGTTGTAAAATACTCTACAAACATACACCTTTGTTTACTTCTGAGTGTTGATTGGCAACCCCTTTGTTGGAACCACAACTGTTTCTGAGGAACTACATTGTTTCGTGGAAGAATACTGTTTTTAGTAATAGCATTACACTTTATTTGCTCTGTTTTATTTTGTGAAACCTTACTACGTATATGGAATAACCGTTTTATAAAAGCAGTAATCCTAGTGAAGCCGTGGTTTACAGTTAATTTATAACTCTGCTTCGCGTCGTGCCTAACAACACCTCTTAGCTGTTATAAATTCACTGTAAACCATGGCTTCTTGGGGATTATTGCTTTAACATAACTTATTTAGACACATGGCTTTTATTTTATAACAATTTTAGATCTTATATAAAATAAAAACATATTTTTTATATATATTTTTTTACTCTATTGACAGATATGTTTTCTTGTTTTATTTAATGCACAAATGCAGTTATTTTTTATTCATTTTTTTATTATTAGACGAGAAGTCATTTTGCATGTAGTAAATGTATCTTGATTTATGAATGTGTAGATATTTGTACTGGAAATCATTACAAAAATACTGAGTAACAAAATCTTTTTTTTTCTTTTGCAGTGTGGGGGCTTCAAGCTTTGAGCACCAAAAACGCTAAAACAATAAACAAAACTGTGTGAATGTTCAATACTCACGTATGACTGGTTTATGTGCCACATCATCCAGTGTATGTGCCACCTCTGAGCATTCAAAACTACAGGTGAAGTTGTAAACCACATCTTTGTCGACAGGAACGTCCAGTTTTTGCGAGTCCCCCAGCACACATCCATTAAACTCCACCCGAACAAAACTGAGACATGAATCAGTCCTACTGCCCCTCTGAAATAATCACAAATTAGCGTACAAAATTTACCTAAACAATAGATTTTATCAAAGTAGTGCCAAAATGCCACATTACTACAGCTAATCTTAATGTCATAAATAATTCAAATTAACATTCAAACAGTGCAAGAAACTTTTCTTTTTTAGCATCTCTCTGATGTTTCGTATATTTACACATTTGTGACCCCTGACCACAAAACCAGTCTTAAGTAGCACGGGTATATTTGTAGCAATAGCCAACAATACGTTGTATGGGTCAAAATTATTAGGATATTAAGTAGAGATCATGTTCCATTAAGATATTTTGTAAATTTTCTGCTGTAAATATATCAAAACTTAATTTTTAATCAGTAAAATGCACTGCGAAGAACTTAATTTGACAACTTTTAAGGCAATTTTCTCAATATTTTGATTTTTTTTTATTGCACCCTCAGATTCCAGATTTTCAAACAATTGTATCTCAGCCAAATATTGTCTTATCCTATCCTAACAAACACACCTATACATTAACAGAAAGCTTATTTATTCATCTTTCAGGTGACATATAAATCTAAAAAAAAATTACACTTATGATTTCGATGGTTTTGTGGTCCAGGGTCACAAATGAGTGCAAAAATGTACTTACAATAGCAAAACACAAAACAACAACAACAGATTTTATCATAGCAGTGGCAAAATACCACACTACTACAGCTATTTTGCTGTAATATTATAATATTAAATTAATGATCACATTCAAATAATCTCTTTAACACACTTTTTAGAATCTCTGTTGTTTTGTGCATTTATACATTTAATTTCAGTTGTGGCTAATGGCAAGTTTGTTTTATAATTATTATATTATATTTTATTGCCACAGTATTATTGTAGCAACAGTGGAAGGGGGAAACCGGGGCTAGTTGTCACACTATTTCACTGTTAATATTTTTCAGGGTACGATTATTTTTGAAATACAGTTTCTTTTCTAATTCAAGGCAGTTTTGGACTATCTGTTTCAAACCATATAGCTAAAATAACCAAGGATTTAGTTACTAAAGCACAGCCGTTCCTCGTGTGACAACTAGCCCCGGTTATGGTTACCATTATTCGACAGAGTAATGTTAATAGCATTTATTTGAATGACTGTAACATTTCTAACAGTTTAAGTGACTTCTTACCAAATGATTTCCCGACAGAACAGTTATTTGCACTGGCACAGCTCTCCCAAACTCTCTGTGATTCTCCATGCTGAAAAACTAAATGAGTTTCTCCTCAACGCTAAACAACTGTTGCGCAGCTCTCACTTGTTTCCATAGAAACGACGCGTCGTGTAAATCTCGCGATACTTGAGTTGACGTTGTGAGAAGTCGAACTGTGGACATGAACTGGACTGCACGGAAGTTTGATGCTAAGTGTTCCGTTTGTCAGGCTTTATTTGGACAGTCTGCGATACATACGACTCATTTAAATCCCTCAAGGATGTATAAAGGAAAGTGAAAGCTGTGAAAGAGACGCTAACGTACGCTTCCTGGCGGGTAACTTGAATCATGAGACTTGAAATGTTTACTGACTGAATGTAGACTTGAGTACGCACTCTTTAGTACACACTAGTGTTATTTGCATGTACATATGACTGTTTGAAAGAATTACAGAAAAGCTAAAAGGTGATTAATATGGTAAATACAGATGTAGCATCTGTTTTCTGCAAACATTCATATACATTTAACCTAAAATCTTGTTTGTTGTGTATTTTGTCAGCATGTCTCTTCTTTATGCTGTTGAAGAAGCTGTCAAGATGTGCAAAGTTGAAGAATCAAGACTCACTGAAAACACCAGACAATGCAAGGAGATTTTACGTTCAATGTAGGATGATCTAAATGGTTTCTTAAGCGTTCTTGTGTTGTAAAAAGTTCTTATATTTAGAAAAGCTTAAATTGTGACATGTTTTTGCAGGAAAACACGAGTGACAGTAACCGGTGAGCTGGAAAGTGCAGCAGCCATCGATACAAAAGAGGGTTAGAGGAAAATCGTTTATCTTTATTTGTCCTATAATTCACTGTCATATATGCTGTAACACAATATATCTTTGTTTTTGCTTTCTAAACAGATATTCCACCTGAAGAAAAACAAGAAATTGACTTGTTGGAGCAGGTTTTAAAAAAAGCACTGAAAATCCGCAGCACATCGGAGGCTCATAAAGACCTTCACTCTGACAGCAAACACCCTAACGAGAGCAAAAATAAAACACTCATTAATTATACTGTTAAAGAGGAAGATAAAAGAAAACTGGTGAAATCTGTCCCTCCCTCTGAGATGTGCAAAAAACCCAATCATCACAGGCATGCGGGAGGGAATGTGGGCCATGGGGCTCCCTGGACGCGGCCGGTTCTGGTCCGGAAAGAACCGACTGCTCATTCGGTGTTCAAAGGAAGGTCGTCAGTCCCAAAGAGCGCTTCAATGAAGATCTCTTTCACAGAATCCCAGCAGAAGATGTGCGTCAAAGCCAAAAACGCTAAAAGGTCATCTGAAGATAATTTCCCATCAGTCTCCTGCCAAGAAGTGTCTGCATCTGGCAAAGATTGGAAAGTCACAACAGGAAGTACGCAGTCTGAGGAACAATGGTTTGTACATCATCAGATATTCATTTTTGTTGTGTGCAAATATCAGATTCATTTTTTATACACTGTCATTCAACAACTTTTTAATACTTGTATTCCGCAAGGATGCATTAAATTGATCAAAAGTAACAGTAAAGAAATTAATAATGTTACAGAAGATGTAAATGTCAAATAAATGCAGTTTTTTTAACTTCCTATTCATCAAAGAATAAAAATGGATCACAATGGGTTTCCAATGGGAACAATGGATTTCCACAAAAATACTAAGCAAATCAGCATATTACAAAGGTTTGTGAAGAATCACGTGACATTGAAGACTGAAGCACTGATGCTGAAAATGCAGCTTTGCATCATTGTAATAAATTACATTTTAATACATATTCAAAAGGAAAATTGTAAATTGTAAAAAAAAAAAAAAAAAAAAAAAAAAAATCACAATATTACTGTTTTACTATATTTTTGATTAAATAAATGGAGCATTGGTGAGCATATTTTATTAAAAAACCTAACCACCCCAAACTTTTGAATGTATTTGTATTTACTATTTTTCATCAAATAATTTTCATCAATTTTATTGCTTTATGTTTTTGTTGTTGCAGGATACCATCTCCTTTGCTGCCAGCTTGGCGGGCACAGAGAACAAAACAGAACCGGTCAGTCTAACTCTGAAATTGTCATTAAAAATTAAAGAAATATTTTAAGTGCACTAGAAGTGCGGTTTCAGCAGCATTTGAGGCATAATATCTATTAAGAAGTAAGTCACAGTAAGGCATGTACAATGGAACTAAATGAAGCAACACAAACCTTAAAATACTGTCACAATACATACATTTTAATATGAGTCTTGTGTAATAACAATCACTTGCACACCTTGTCTGTGAAACATCGTATTCAATATTTTTAGTCTTTGTTAAGAAGATGTTAAGCAGGTAAATCTTATAAATTTCACACAATCTACACAAGGATCAGTAGACTGTTTATACTGAGAAAAATCTGAACTTAAATGATGTTTTAACTGTCTAAAATGGTAGTTCTAATGTCAAATTATGATTTAGAAAACCACAAAGTAAAATACACACATTTGTAAAGAAGACTTCTTGGAAGTGCTTCATGTAAACACCTTGCTCTAGGTACAGTTGTACCTGCATTACTTTAACCACGATTTTTGCTTTAAAAAGATGTTGATACTCACATTAAACACAGAATATTTCTTAGAATTATAATGTGAATATATGCAGAATATTAAATTGCTATTATTATTGTGAGGACAAAATGTGCATTTTCTTTCAGATTGTGGAAGAAAGTGTTAACCCAGCAATCAAAGCCAGTACCAGAGAGAACTCAATTTATGGAGAGACTGCGGACAACTGTATCCTTTTCAGATCAATCCTGTCACTTCTGTCGTGTTAAATTTGACCAGTGTCACCTCAGACATGATCGAGAGTTCATCCATGCAATCATCCATGTTGCTGGGTTTTTTTAATCCTGATCTAGGACTAAACTGCACACTAACTCCACTTGCTATTTATTCAACAGGCCTCGTCATTGTAGATAGACAGAATAAACTTTGAGGGATAGACTTTTTACCATGTTTTAGTCTCCCTTTCTTTTGTTTTGTTTACTAATTCACCCAAAAATGAACATTTGCTGAAAATGTACTCACCCTCAGGCCATCCAAATAGATGATTTTGTTTGTTCTTGGGAACATATTTGAAGAAATTTATCATTGCATCACTTTGCAGTGAATGGGTGCCGTCAGAATGAGAGTCCAAACAGCCGATTAAAACATCACAATAATCCACACCACTCCAGTCCATCAATTAACATCATGTAAAGTGAAAAACTGCATGTTTATAACAATCAAATCCATTATTAAGATGTTTTTAATCTTTAACCATTGCTGCCGCTGAGTCCTCTATACATTACATTGCTTTCTCTGTGTCCATAATTATGGATTCATATTTTGGCCAGAAGCCAACTGCCTTAATGATGGATTTAATTTATTTTTATTCATGGACTGGAGTTGTATGGATTACTTGTGAATTATTGTGATGTTTTTATCAGCTATTTGGGCTCTTATTCTGACGGCACCCATTCACTGCAGAGGATTCATTGGTGAGTGATGAAATGCTAAATTTCACAGAATCTGTTCTTATGAACAAACAAACTTAATCTTGGATGGCATGAGGGTGAGGACGTTTCATTTCTGGGTGAACTGTTTCTTCGAAAATAACGCCTGATTAAGATCTGTTGGTATTTTGTTGTTCCTGACCTACTGCTGTATCAGTTCCCGTCCGAATGGCCTTCCAGATCTCCAGCTGCTATCACAACAGACCTGGACGTGCTTACACAGCGCTGTCTTGACTTGACACACTGCTTCCACGCCGAGTTACAGGCCAAGAAGGACTCAGATTCAGGTACCTGTGCTTGGGGCAGAAAGATGGAGGGCTGTGGGAGGACAGAAGTGTGTGGGTGGAAGTAGGGGGCTGAGAAATGAGCAACTGGACAATAAGGATCCGTCCAAGGCCAACACTGTCATCTGGCCTTTATTCATCTGAGTCACAGGACATTTCACGGGAGGGAAGCTCATTTAGATAGATTGAGATCAAGAGATTGTGTATGTGTGTGTCACAGGGACCTTGCACAAGAGAGAATATGAGTCCTTGCAGATGCTGGAAGGTTTGGAGAGGATGACGGCAGAACTTATTACGTGCGCTGATCATCAGAAGAAAGGTACTTGAGAATCTCTCTGGTTGCACAAACAGTTTGCCATCATTTTCATGTCAGGGTTTGTTGCTTGTAATGTTATTAAACAACATCAGGAGATCTTTTATATTTTTATTTACAGATAAAATGAATGTTTTAATTTAAACCAGTGCTAGAAAAATAGTGACAATTTCAGTCTACTGCAATGACACACATCACACTTTTCATCTTCCGTCTATTTTGGGTCTAATGTGGTGTCAGTAGCTTGTAATCTGTTCACCCTCCATTAAATGTGACCAGATGTATCACGAAATCGTTCACGATTTCTACAAGTGGCACACTTTCCAATTATCCAAGAGGACAAAGTTCCCATCCCTTTCTCAAAGTTGTTAGCGGTTATATTTTTATAAATGTAGTTTGTAAGTGTTCCCTTAGGATTTAAAGGCTAAAATCTCAAAAAGCCTCACATATGGTTCATTTTTTTTTTCATTTCATCTTCCACAATAACATAGAGATCCCCCAGAAATCTCCCTGACCCGGAGGGATCATTAAAGGAGGGTTCCCATGTTTGTGCTTCTTGGGAAAGCAATTAATGAACTGAAGATGTTTGCTAATTTTCTGTGTTGTGCCTTATTCTTTGCATTTGGTATTATTAAAGTATTATTAACTAAATATTAATAATAAATTAAAATATAGTTTATTCATATATTAAAATATTGTAATTTATTCTAATACACAACCAGTCGAAAGTTTTTGAACAGTGAAGTCTCTTTTGCTCACCAAGCCTGCATTTATTTGATCCAAAGTACAGCAAAAACAGTAATATTGTGAAATATTTTTACTATTTAAAACAAATGCTTTCTATTTGAATATATTTTAAAATGTAATTTATTCCTGTGATCAAAGCTACATTTTCAGTATCATTACCCCAGTCTTCAGTGTCACATGATCCTTCAGAAATCATTATAATATGCAAAACTGCTGTTTAAGAAACATTTATTATTATTATTATCAATATTTAAAACTGTTGAGTGTCACACCCCTGGACTCTTTAGTTGGTTTCTACCATTTTCCCCTGCAGCTCTGTGTGTTTTGGTATCGCCCTAATTGTCTGCACCTGTGTCTGTAA